>JAJHSJ010000019.1:73359-238714 GCA_021015155.1 Magnolia officinalis
GTCCGGTTGATGACAGAAGTGATCCAGACCATCGGAGCTTAAATCGAGTGTATCTCGCAATCCGGAATGAGTTATTTGACGTAAAATATATGAAATTGGGATAGAATGAGCTACTTTAGCCTTTCGCCAAAGATGGATCAGAAACGGCCCAGTCTACGACCGAAGTGATCCAGACCATCGGACTCTAAATCGGGCATATCTCGCAATCCGGAATGAGTTATCTGACGTAAAATATATGATTTTGGGGTAGAACGCGCTAGTTTAGCCTACCGCCAAAGACGGATCTGAAAAGGCCCGGTCGACGACAGAAGTGATCTAGGCCATTGGTCCTTAAATCGGGCGTATCTCGCAATACGGAATCAGTTATCTGAGGTAAAATATATGATTTTGGGGTTGAACGAGCTACTTTTCCAAAGCAACCCCACTATGCCAGGTTGCCCAAGCCGGATATGCGAAATACCGCTAAAGATGGATTAGAAACGGCCCGATCTAGGACAGAAGTGATCCAGACCATCGCAACTTAAATCGGGCGTATCTAGCAATCTAGAATGAGTTACATCACATAAAATATTTGATTTTCGAGTAGAACGAGTTACTTTAGCCTACCGCCAAAAATGGATTAGAAACGGCCTAGTCAACAATAGAAGTGATCCAGACCATCAGACTTTAATCGGGCGTATCTCGCAATCCGGAAAGAGTTATCTGATGTAAAATATAAGATTTTGGGGAAGAACGAGCTACTTTAGCCAAGCAACTTGGCTAAGAGGGGTCAGCAAAGCCGAATTTGTGAAATACTGCCAATGATGGATCTGAAAAGGCCCGGTCGACGACAGAAGTGATCCAGACTATCGGACCTTAAATCGGCCGTATCTCGCAATCTGGAATGAGTTATTTGACAAGAAATATATGATTGTGGGGTAGAACAGTCCACTTTAGCAAACAACCTGCTACGCTGGGTTGCTTAAGCCGAATTTGCTAAATACCACCAAAGATGGATCAGAAAAGGCCCGGTCGATGATAGAAGTGATCCAGACCATCGGACCTGCAATCAGGCGTATCTCGCAATCCGAAATGAGTTATCTGACATAAAATATATGATTTTAGGGTAGAACGAGCTACTTTAGCCTACCACCGAAGATGGATCATAAACGGTCCGGTTGACGACAGAAGTCATCCAGACCATCGGACTTTAAATCGGGTGTATCTCGCAATCCGGAAAGAGTTATCTGATGTAAAATATATGATTTTGTGGTAGAACGAGCTACTTTAGCCTACAGGCAAAGATGGATCAGAAACGGCCCTGTCGACAATAGAAGTGATCCAGACCATCGGACATTAAATCAGGCGTATCTCGCAATCCGGAAAGAGTTATCTAACGTAAAATATATGATTTTGGGAAAGAACGAGCTACTTTAGCCAAACAACCCTGCTAAGCCGGGTTGCCCCAGCTAGATTTGAGA
Source organism: Magnolia officinalis (assembly GCA_021015155.1). NCBI lineage: Eukaryota > Viridiplantae > Streptophyta > Magnoliopsida > Magnoliales > Magnoliaceae > Magnolia > Magnolia officinalis. The sequence continues at coordinate 74,820 of JAJHSJ010000019.1, forward strand.
AAATGCCAATGATGGATCAGAAAATGCCCGATCGACGACAGAAGTGATCCAGATCATCGGACCTTAAATCGAGCGTATCTCGCAATCCGGAATGAGTTATCTGACGTCAAATATATGATTTTGGGGTAGAATGAGCTACTTTAGCCTACCGCCAAAGATTGATCAGAAAAGGCCCGGTCGAAGACAGAAGTGATCCAGCCATCGAACCTTAAATCGGGCGTGTCTCGCAATCCGAAATGAGTTATCTGACATAAAATATATGATTTTAGGGTAGAACGAGCTAGTTTAGCCTACCGCTAAAGATACATCAGAAAAGGCCCGGTCGACGACAGAAGTGATCCAAACCATCGGACCTTAAATCGGGCGTATCTCACAATTCGGAATGAGTTACCTAACGTAAAATATATGATTTTGGGGTAGGAGCTAATTTACCCTACCACCAAAGATGGATCAGAAACGACCCAGTCGATGTCAGAAGTGATCTAGACCATCGGACTTTAAATCGGGCATATCTCGCAATCTAGAATGAGTTATTTAACGTAAACCATATGATTTTGGGGTAGAACGAGCTACTTTAGCATACCGCTAAAGATGGATTAGAAATGGCCCGGTCGAGGACATAAGTGATCCAGACCATCGGACCTTAAATCGGGCGTATCTCGCAATTCGGAAAGAGTTACCTGACGTAAAATATACAATTTTTGGGTAGAATGAGCTTGTTTTGCCTATAGCCAAAGTTGGATCTGAAAAGGTCCAGTCGACGACAGAAGTGATCCAGACCATTAGACCTTAAATCGAGCATATCTTGCAATCCGGAATGAGTTATTTGACATATAATATATGATTTTGGGGTAGAACGAGCTACGTTAGCAAATCCCTAAGCCGTATTTGTGAAATACCGCCAAAGCTGGATCAAAAAAGGCCCGGTCGATGACAGAAGTGATCCAGACCATCAAACCTTAAATTGGGCGTGTCTCGCAACCCGGAATGACTTATCTGACATAAAATATATGATTTTAGGTTAGAACGAGCGACTTTAGCCTATCGCCAAAGATGGATCAGAAATTGACTGGTCGACGACAGAAGTGATCGAGACCATCGGACTTTAAATCAGGTGTATCTCTCAATCAAGAATGATTTATCTGACATAAAATATATAATTTTAGGGTAGAACGAGTTAGTTTAGCTTGCCGCCAAAGGTGGATCTGAAAAGGCCCGGTCGACGACAGAAGTTATCCATACCATCGGACCTTAAATTGGGCGTATCTCGCAATCCGAAATGAGTTATTTTACGTAAAATATATGAATTTTGGGGTAGAACGAGCTACTTTAGCCAACCAACCCCGCTACGCCCGGTTGACCAAGCTGGATTTGCGAAATACCGCCAAATATGGTTTAGAAAAAGGCTCCGTCGATGACAAAACTGATCCAGACCATTGGACCTTAAATCGAGTGTATCTCATAATCCAGAATGAGTTATTTGACGTAAAATATATGATATTGGGGTAGAACGAGCTACATTAGACTACCGCCAAAGATGGATCAGAAACGCCCTGGTCGACGACCGAAGTGATCCAGACCATCGGACTTTAAATCGGGTGTATCTCGCAATCCGGAATGAGTTATCTGATGTAAAATATATGATTTTGGGGTAGAACGCGCTAGTTTAGTCTACGGCCAAAGACAGATCTGAAAAGGCCCGGTCGACAACAAAAGTAATCTAGGCCATTGGTCCTTAAATCGGGCGTATCTCGCAATTCGGAATCTGTTATCTGAGGTAAAATATATGATTGATTTTGGGGTAGAACGAGCTACTTTTCCCAAGCAACCCCGATATGCCAGGTTGCCCAAGCCGGATGTGCGAAATACAGCCAAAGATGGATTAGAAACGGCCGGGTCTACGACGGAAGTGATCCAGACCATCAGACCTTAAATCGGGCGTATCTGGCAATTCAGAATGAGTTACATCACATAAAATATATGATTTTCGGGTAGAACGAGTTACTTTAGTCTACCGCCAAAAATGGATCAGAAACGGCCCGGTTGACAATAGAAGTGATCCAGACAATCGGACTTTAAATCGGGCGTATCTCGCATTCCGAAAAGAGTTATCTGATGTAAAATATATGATTTTGGAGAAGAACAAGCTATTTAGCCAACCAACCTGTCTAAGCGGGGTCGCCCAAGCTGGATTTGTGAAATACTGCCAATGATGGATCTGAAAAGGCCCGGTCGACGACAGAAGTGATCCAGACCATCGGACCTTAAATCGGCCGTATATCGCAATCTGGAATGAGTTATTTTATGAAAAATATATGATTGTGGGGTAGAAAGTCCACTTTAGCAAACAACCCTGCTACGTTGGGTTGCTTAAGCCGGATTTGTGAAATATCGCCAAAGATGGATCAGAAAAGGACTGGTCGATGACAGAAGTGATCCAGACCATCGGACCTGCAATCAGGCGTATCACGCAATCCGAAATGAGTTATCTGATGTAAAATATATGATTTTAGGGTAGAACGAGCTACTTTAGCCTACCACCGAAGATGAATCATAAACGGTCCAGTCGACGATAGAAGTCATCCAGACCATCGAACTTTAAATCTGGTGTATCTCGCAATCCGGAAAGAGTTATCTGATGTAAAATATATGATTTTATGGTAGAACGAGCTACTTTAGCCTACAGGTAAAGATGGATCAGAAACGGCCCGGTCGACAATAGAAATGATCCAGACCAACGGACTTTAAATCAGGCGTATCTCGCAATCCGGAAAGAGTTATCTAACGTAAAATATATGATTTCGGGGAAGAACGAGCTACTTTAGCCAAACAACCCTGCTAAGCCGGGTTGCCCCAGCCGGATTTAAGAAAATGCCACCATTGATGGATTAGAAAACGCCAGGTCGACGAAAGAAGTGATCCAGATCATCGGACCTTAAATCGAGCTTATCTCGCAATCCGGAATGAGTTATCTGATGTAAAATATATGATTTTGGGGTAGAATGAGCTACTTTAACCTACCGCCAAAGATGGATCAGAAAAGTCCCGGTCGACGACAGAAGTGATCCAGACCATCGGACCTTAAATCGGGCATGTCTTGCAATCTGAAATGAGTTATCTGACGTAAAATATATGATTTTAGGGTAGAACGAGCAAGTTTAGCCTACCACAAAAGATACATCAGAAAAGGCCCGGTCAACGACAGAAGTGATCCAAACCATCGGACCTTAAATCGGGCGTATCTCACAATTTTGAATGAGTTACCTGACGTAAAATATATGATTTTGGGGTAGAAGGAGCTAATTTACCCTACCACCAAAGATGGATCAGAAACTGCCCAGTCGATGTCAGAAGTGATCTAGACCATCGGACTTTAAATCGGGCATATCTCGCAATCTAGAATGAGTTATTTGATGTAAACCATATGATTTTGGGGTAGAACGAGCTACTTTAGCATACCGCCAAAGATGAATCAGAAACGGCCCGATCGAGGACATAAGTGATCCAGACCATCGGACCTTAAATCAGGCGTATCTCTCAATTTGGAAAGAGTTACCTGACGTAAAATATACGATTTTCGGGTAGAATGAGCTTGTTTTGCGTACAACCAAAGATGGATCTGAAAAGGTCCGATCGACGACAGAAGTGATCTAGACCATTGGACCTTAAATCGAGCATATCTCGCAATCCGGAATGAGTTATTTAATGTGTAATATATGATTTTAGGGTAGAAAGAGCTACTTTAGCCAACCCCTAACTCGTATTTGCGAAATACCGCCCAAGATGGATCAAAAAAGGACCGGTCGATGACAGAAGTGATCCAGACCATCGAACCTTAAATCGGGCGTGTCTCGCAACCCGGAATGAGTTATCTGACGTAAAATATATGATTTTGGGGTAGAACGAGTGACTTTAGGCTATCGCCAAAGATGGATCAGAAACGGATTGGTCGACGACAGAAGTGATCCAGACCATCGGACTTTAAATCGGGTGTATCTCGCAATCAGGAATGATTTATCTGACGTAAAATATATGATTTTGGGGTAGAACGCACTAGTTTAGCCTACCACCAAAGACGGATCTGAAAAGGCTCGGTCGACGACAGAAGTGATCTAGGCCATTGGTCATTAAATCGGGCGTATCTCGCAATTTAGAATAAGTTATCTAAGGTAAAATATATGATTTTGGGGTAGAACGAGCTACTTTTCCCAAACAACCCCGCTATGCCAGGTTGCCCAACCCAGATGTGTGAAATACTACCAAAGATGGATTAGAAATGGCCCGATCTACGACAGAAGTGATCCAAACCATCGGACCTTAAATTAGGCGTATCTCGCAATCCAGAATGAGTTACATCACATAAAATATATGATTTTCGGGTAGAACGAGTTACTTTATCATACCGCCAAAAATGGATCAGAAACGCCCCGATCGACAATAGAAGTGATCCGGACCATCGAACTTTAAATCGGGCGTATCTCGCAATCCGAAAAGAGTTATCCGATGTAAAATATATGATTTTGGGGAAGAACGAGCTACTTTAGCCAACCAACCTGGCTAAGCGGGGTCGCCCAAACCGAATTTGTGAAATACTGCCAATGATAGATCTGAAAAGGCCCGGTTGACGACAGAAGTGATCCAGATCATCGGAACTTAAATCGGCCGTATCTTGCAATCTGGAATGAGTTATTTGACGAAAAATATATGATTTTGGGGTAGAACAGTCCACTTTAGCAAACAACCCTGTAACGCTGGGTTGCTTAAGCCGGATTGGTGAAATACCGCTAAGATGGATCAGAAAAGGCCTGGTCGATGACAGAAGTGATCCAGAACATCGGACCTGCAATCAGGCGTATCTCGCAATCCGAAATGAGTTATTTGACGTAAAATATATGATTTTAGGGTAGAACGAGCTAATTTAGCCTACCACCGAAGACGGATCATAAACGGTTCGGTAGACGACAGAAGTCATCCATACCATCGGACTTTAAATCGGGTGTATCTCGCAATCCGGAAAGAGTTATCTGATGTAAAATATATGATTTTGTGGTAGAACGAGCTACTTTCGCCTACAGGCAAAGATGGATCAGAAACGGCCCGGTCGACAATAAAAGTGGTCCAGACCATCGGACTTTAAATCAGGCGTATCTCGCAATCCGGAAAGAGTTATCTAACATAAAATATATGATTGTAGGGAAGAACGAGGTACTTTAGCCAAACAGCCCTGCTAAGCCGGGTTGCCCCAGCCGGATTTGAGAAAATACCACCAATGATGGATCAGAAAACACCCGGTTGACGACAGAAGTGATCCAGATCATCGGACCTTAAATCGGGCGTATCTCGAAATTCGGAAGGAGTTATCTGACGTAAAATATATGATTTTGGGGTAGAATGAGTTACTTTAGCCTACTGCCAAAGAAGGATCAGAAAAGGCCTGGTCTACGACAGAAGTGATCCAGACCATCGGACCTTAAATCAGGCGTGTCTCGCAATCTGAAATGAGTTGTCTAACGTAAAATATATGATTTTAGGGTAGAACGAACTAGTTTAGCCTACCGCAAAAGATACATCAGAAAAGGCCCGGTCGACGACAGAAGTGATCTAAACGATTGGACCTTAAATCAGGCATATCTCACAATTCGGAATGAGTTACCTGACGTAAAATATATGATTTTGGGGTAGAAGGAGCTAAATTACCCTACCACCAAAGATGGATCAGAAATGGCCCAGTCGACGTCAGAAGTGATCCAAACCATCAGACTTTAAATCGGGCATATCTCGCAATCTAGAATGAGTTATTTGACGTAAACCATATGATTTTGGGGTAGAACGAGCTAATTTAGCATACCGCCAAAGATGGATCAGAAACGGCCCGGTCGAGGACATAAGTGATCCAGACCATCGGACCTTAAATCAGGCATATCTCGCAATTCGGAAAGAGTTACCTGACGTAAAATATACGCTTTTTAGGTAGAATGAGCTTGTTTTACCTACAGCCAAAGATGGATCTGAAAAGGTCCGGTCAACGACAGAAGTGATCCAGACCGTCGGACATTAAATCGAGCGTATCTCGCAATCCAGAATGAGTTATTTGAGTTATAATATATGATTTTGGGGTAGAACAAGCTACATTAGCCAACCCTATAGCTAGATTTGCGTAATACCGCCAAAGATGGATAAAAAAAGGCACGGTCATTGACAGAAGTGATCCAGACCATCGAACCTTAAATCAATCGTGTCTCGTAATCCGAAATGAGTTATCTGTCGTAAAATATATGATTTTGGGGTAGAACGAGCGACTTTAGCCTATCGCCAAAGATGGATCAGAAACGGACTGGTTGACGACAGAAATGATCCAGACCATCGGACCTTAAATCAGGCGTATCTCCCAATCTGGAATGAGTTATTTGACTTAAAATATATGATTTTGGGGTAGAACGAGCTACTTTAGCAAACCAACCCCGTTACGTCGGGTTGCACAATCTTAATTTGTGAAATACTTCCAAATATGGATCAGAAAAGCTCGGTCAATGACAGAAGTGATCCAGACCATCGGACCTTAAATCGATAGTATCACGCAATCCGAAATGAGTTATCTGACGTAAAATATATGATTGAGGGGTAGAACGAGCTACTTTAGCCTACCGTTAAAGATGGATAAGAAACGGCCCGGTCGACGACCGAAGTGATCCTGACCATCGGACTTTAAATCGGGCGTATCTCGCATTCCGGAATGAGTTATCTGATGTAAAATATCTGATATTCAGGTAGAACGAGCTACTTTAGCCTACCGCCAAAGATGGATAAAAAATAGCCCGGTCGACGACCGAAGTGATCCAGACCATCGGACTTTAAATTGGGCGTATCTCGCAATCCGAAATGAGTTATCTGATGTAAAATATATGATTTTGGGGTAGAACGAGCAACTTTATCCTACCGTCAAAGATGGATTAGAAATGGCCCGGTCGACGACCGAAGTGATCCAGACCATCGGACCTTAAATTGGGCGTATCTCACAATCCGGAATGAATTACCTGATGTAAAATATATGATTTTGAGGTAGAATGAGCTACTTTAGCCTACCGCCAAGGATGGATCTGAAAAGGCCAGGTCGACGGCAGAAGTGATCCAAACCATCAGGCTTTAAATCAGGCGTATCACGCAATCTAGAAAGAGTTATCTGACGTAAAATATATGATTTTGGGGTAGAACGAGCTAGTTGAGCCTACCGCCAAAGACGTATCTGAAAGGACCTGGTCGACAACAGAAGTGATCCAGGCCATCGGTCCTTAAATCGGGCGTATCTCGCAATTCAGAATCAGTTATCTGAGGTAAAATATTTGATTTTGGGGTTAAACGAGCTACTTTACCTAAGCAACCTTGCTATGCCGGGTTGCCCTAGCCGGATGTACGAGATACTGCCAAAGATGGATTAGAAATGACCCAGTCAACAACAGAAGTGATCCAGACCATCGGACCTTAAATTGGGCGTATCTCGCAATCCAGAATGAGTTACATGACATAAGATTTATGATTTTGGGGTAGAACGACCTACTTTATCCTACCGCCAAAAATGGATCAGAAACAGCCCGGTCGACAATAGAAGTGATCCGGACCATCGGACTTTAAATCGGGCGTATCTTGCAATCCAGAAAGAGTTATGTAACACCCCATACTTTCCAATACTCGGGTGTTACCCCTGAGGACCCTGGTTATAGAGATTAAAGATGAATAAACAAGATAACTTAAACTCTGTGCATGTAGGTCGAGACTCTCATCCAATAGTAAAGCCAACCACCACGATCCGAAGGAGTTAAGTCGAACTCAACACCAGCCCGGAAGGTAAAACTCAGCAATTCCTTCGATTCAAACACGTTATGAACACAATGAATCAAATTACATTGACACCATGAATCCACTAACCACCTTAGAATAAATTACTATGGCCAACCAGGCACTTGGAACCCCTTGAATCCCTGTTCCACCGTTAAAACAAAACCTCGTACCCATCTGACCATTGGATCACAACCTATGGACAAAATAAGGCTCTGAATGATGTAACATGGCCCACCTGGGCCTTGGACCCGCCCCAAACTGGGCCAGGACCCTTATGACCTGCCCCCAAGACAGTTGAACGGGGCGGATCAAGCACCAGAGTCGTGATGAGCCCCCAAAACTAGGTGCATGTACACCCAATACTAGTACGTAATGAGCGCTGGACGGCCACATGTGGTCAAACAAGGTTTGACCGAACTCAAATACAAAGTTCTCAAAACTATTTGAAAACGCTGGCCTTTGAGCTTTAAAGTGGGCCACCATAGCCACTTTCTGGACGATCCAAACCGTCCATTTTAATCTCGTGAGTCCACTAAACAAAATGGTATAAGATCTTAGACCCATGCATTGAAGCAGTGAATATCAATCCCAACCGTCCAAGCACTTCAAGCGTGGCTAACATTCAATGCGTAACTTATAAGGCACGCTAACGTGATTTCAGCCGCCGGAGCGCTTGCACACGAGCTACCAAGGTCTCCTCTCAACAGAAACCGTCGGGTGAGACTGATGGTCATCATTTCCTTGTTTGGCACCATCCTAGCCATCCGATGAGATCACACGGCTTCATCTCGACCGTCCTACACTCCCAACCAATGAGCGTGAAGGATTTTGCCTACCGTCAGCCTCTCCTCTCTCCGCCAATATAAGGAGAAGCTCAGCTCTCTTAAACTCCACACATAGAGAGAGGGAGTGCAGAGAGGAAGAGTGGCGCTTTGGTGAGCTTGGAGCGCACTGCCCCAACTCAGTCCAAGAAAGACCAGGACCGAGTCGAGTCAGTGTGAGACCATAGCCGCACCTACTGAGTGAAGGAAAGAAAGAAAAAGAAAGAGAAAAGTGAGGAGAAGAAAAGGAAGAGAATGGAGTGAAACAGAGGGTCGTGAGCATCTCTGTCCGGCCAGGTAACACCGTACCATTTCCTTCTTCTTCTTCTTCGTTTTTCTTTTGCTAAAAAAAATATATATATAAATAAATCAGCTTACTGCTGAGGCCGAATACGGCCTTTAGTCGAGCTCTATTTGAGGCCAAAACATGGCCTGAGGGCATACCTCACTTAAGATAAAACGGTGGCTTGCAAATGACCTCAGCATAAGATTGAGAATTAGCCCAAGCTCGGCCTACGAACGGCCCTGTTTGAGCTACATCACGCCCCTGGGATCGGACTGAAAACGGTTCGGAAACGGGATGAAAAACGTCCTGTTTCGGCCATTTTTTTTTAGCCGCAAGTAATGGCTGCCACCATACCTCTGTTGTGCCCTGAGATGGGTTGGAAAACATCCTGGGAGAGTGTTGTATTTGAGCCGAAATAGGGACTGGAAGCAGCTACAAAAACGTGCACTGCAGGAGGAGCCTGTGCATACCACAGTTAAGGAAGAAGCAGATTTGGGCCTCACCAAATGCTGGTGGGCCCTGCACAAATGCAGGTGGGCCTCACCCAAAACTAGTTAACCGCCCCAAGTTTGGGCTCTGCATGTGTGTAGGTGGACCACACCCTGCGTCAGCAGGTGGACCCCACTCTACAGGAACAGTGGGTCATGTAAGTGGACCCCACTTTGATGGTAAAACTCGACCAGGGCCATCCGTCCATTTCCTCCGGGCCCTATACACCACTAAAGAAAAGAAGAGAGAGAGAGAGAGAGAGAGAGAGAGAGAGAGAGAGAGAGATAAGGAAAGCACCTATGACGTGATGCGGAACTAGTTCGCACAGGCTACCCACGAACGTTTGAAAACTCATCATATCTGATGATTATCAAAAATCTGAACGGTCCACTTGATGTAGAACCTCATAAAATCCCCTGGTACCAAATTTTACTTTGAACCAAAACCTTGGTGGGCCATAAATATGCAAACAGTTTCTTCCCTTGATTTGAAATTTTCTTTACTATGGCCCACCAAAGTCTTAGATCAGGATGGAAATTCACCAGCTAATATTTCATGGGATTCCACATCTTATGGACCGTTTGGATTCGACATCTATGGCACCTGTGGAAAGGTGTACACGTGCATAGGTACGTAGGAAAGCATGCCTCATGTAGACGTTGCATGCATGTGGATAAAATGCTATATGCAACCATGCATGACTAGAGTACCTCCAGTACGTGTATGAGGTATTACATGTGGGCTCCACATCCACGTGGGATGGGCTCCACTAGCAGGTATATCCCATGCATTTCAAAAACACATGGACCCACTCAAATCATCTTGACCGTCCATCCATATTTCAAAAGCACATGGACCCCACTCAAATCACCCTGACCGTCCATCCACTTCAAAAACACATGGACCTCACTCATATCACCCTGACCGTCCATCCCTTCATGAGAGTCCAGTGGTGGATGTTTGATACATATATCTATAGATATAATATAATATATACAAAGGAAAAGGTATCTGTATATATGCACACATGTACACCTGTGCATGCAGGCAAACCTTAATTTATATCATATACCTTTAACATATAGGATCATCAAACGTGAGGCACATATTGACCGTTCATCATGATCTCCAACACTGGGCCTTTTATAACATATGCTCGTGGTGAGCCCATGTGGGACCCACGCTGATATCACTCTAAAAAAGAAATATCAAATGCATGTGTTATACATGCTATTTAAACATCAGATGAACGTGATATATGTAATATTTAAATAGTCAGATACATGAAATAATACTTTAATATATCTTAGGTGCATAAGATGTTAATATAATATTTACATATGCTAGACACGTGTGGGTGGCCCTGTGTGGAACCCACATTAATAAAGTCCCACCTGCACCGTCCAAAACAAATTTGACAACGGGTGCCCACCACAAGTTCTGCTGCAATCCAAGCCTCCCACCTATTAAATCAGCAAATGGGACCCCACCTCGGATGTATTTAGGACTGATCCAGTCCATCTGAGCATGGGAACTCTTCAAATGCGGGGCCACCTTGATAAGTTTATCCAAATCCAAGCCGTCCCACTTGTTGTGAACTGTTGGAGATCCCCATTTCAGCACTAGAAATCTTGATGTCAATGCAGGGTGACTAACATGGCATGTGTGTACCAACATATGTGGTGTTAGTACCATTTGAACCATTAGACGCTCCCCATGTTGTTCACATATGGACTCCACCGTATACGAGGTTCATCCAAACTGTCCATCTATACGGTAAATTCCACCTCATGATGTGTTACACCATCCATGGAACCGTACTATGATACATCTGTTAATCCAAGCCGTGGAAATACCTGACAAATGTAAACTGTAACTTTTAGGAAATTACTTGAGTAACCCGAGACCACAAGGAGGCTCAGACCAAGTTCAAGAACACTATCATACAGGTGATGATTCTTCCCCTTGAGCTTTCCATCTTCTCATTAGCTTAAGTTATAGTTTTTATTTAAATTCATAATTGATATCTTCCTTTATAATCACATGTGTTAGCTGGTGGAAATTGAATTACTGTATTACATGCTTTATGATTATCCTATATAATTGCCCATGCTTGTGGATTTCTTTTTGTGGGTTGCTTATGGAACTTAAATTGGTACATTGGTGGGAAATTCTCACATATGAATGTACACCTATACTTGGGATGTATCTTGACTAGTTGTGATCGTAATGGACCTTCGACTAGGTGGTTATTGAGTGGTGGTCTAGAAGGATGATTGATGTGGGCCTACCATCCAGGGTTGTTGTGCCCAATGATTTTTAAGGATGGTCTTTATCGTATGGTTTTGATATTCACCCTATGTGGCATATTTTGATATTCGCCCTATGTGACTTATTTAGATATTTGCCTACGTGATTTGTTTTGGTATTTGCCCTATATGGGTTCGATGTTTTACATCATGCAACCGCGCGATGGTAAGCCCCATATGTTGTAATATGATTGACCACTAGTCGACGGCTTGCCATTAAACATCTGGTAGTCTCATGAGCCGGGGATGGTGGTAATGGGACACTATGCCCAAGTTGTCGGCCTACGCTGGGCTATACGCTCCCCGTAGTGACCTTGAGCTTATCTAAATTGGCTGATTGCAACTGGACTAATAACGGTTTGGCTAATCATGCATCCATGGCATATTGGCGATGACGGTTGGCTAATTCTGGATGCTGTAGCACGTGCCCTAGAGTTGTTGGGGTATCGTTTCGCTAGCTCCCAGACCACCGACTATCGACTCCTGTTCCGACTGGATGATTTTCTCAGGTCGATGATTTGCATGGGCGACGAGCCTAAGTCCGACTGGATGTGCATCCCCAGGTCGATGTGCATTCACGCATCCATGCATTTAAAAAGACTGCATCATGTATTATTTTGATTGCCTTGTTGTTTATAACTATGCTTACCTAATGCGGCGGTGTGTAATCTTGAAGGGAATTCACACTGAGTTGGCCACTCATCCATCAAATATACAACCGTACAGGTAGTACAGGTGGCTTTAGTGATATGCATGTTCAGACTTGATGAGGAACAGGGTACGATCACCAGGGATGCACGGCCGTATTGCTAAGAGGAGCTGCGCGATCTTGTGGCTCTCATTTATATGTTTTATATATTTCAAATTTCTCATGTACGTAATCTTGCAATTGATAGTGTTGAGACATTGGTTTGTATAAGTCATTATGGGCAACCACTTGTATATATTTGAATGAAAATGAAAATTTTCCTTTATGTTGATTTGTCCATTTTACATTCATCTACTTACTCTGATAAAAAAAAAAAAATTTATACTGGAATTTGACCATCCTTTAAGGTTAACACTCGATTTTTTGGGGAAACGGGTCATGTACTCGGGTCCTGAAAAGTCGGGGTGTTACAAGTTATCTGATGTAAAATTTATGATTTTGGGGAAGAACGAGCTACTTTAGCCAACCAACCCTACTAAGCTGGGTTACCCAAGCCAGATTTGTGAAATACTGCCAATGATGGATAAGAAAAGGCCCGGTTGACGACAGAAGTGATACAGACCATCGGACCTTAAATTGAGCGTATCTCGCAATCCGGAATGAGTTATTTGATGGAAAATATATGATTTTGGGGTAGAACAAGCTACTTTAACCAACAACCCTGCTACACTGGGTTGCCCAAGCCGGATTTGCGAAATACCACCAAAGATGGATTAGAAAAGGCACGGTCGATGACATAAGTGATCCAGACCATCAGACCTAAAATCAAGCGTATCTCACAATCTAGAATGAGTTATCTGAGGTAAAATATATGATTTTAGGGTAGAACGAGCTACTTTAGACTACCGCCAAAGATGGATCATAAACGGTCCGGTTGACGACAGAAGTAATCCAGACCATCGGACATTAAATCGAGTGTATCTCACAATCCGGAAAGATTTATCTGATGTAAAATATATGATTTTGTGGTAGAGCGAGCTACTTTAGCATACCGGTTAAGATGGATCAGAAACGGCCAGTTCGACAATAGAAGTGATCAAGACCATCGAATTTTAAATCGGGCGTATCTCGCAATCCGGAAATAGTTATCTAACGTAAAATATATGATTTTGGGGAAGAACGAGCTACTTTATCCAACCAACCCTACTAAGCTTGGTTGCTCAAGCTAGATTTGCGAAATACCGCCAATGATGGATCAGAGACGGCACGATCGACGACAGAAGTGATCCAGATCATCGGACCTTAAATTGGGCGTATCTCGCAATCCAGAAAGAGTTATCTGACGTAAAATATATGATTTTGGGGTGGAACGAGCTACTTTCGCCTACCCGCAAAGATGGATCAGAAAAGGCCCGGTCTACGACAGAAGTGATCTAAACCATCAGACCTTAAATCGGGAGTGTCTCGTAATCCAGAATGAATTATCTGACGTAAAATATATGATTTTCGGGTAGAACGAGCTAGTTTATCCTACCGCCAAAGATACATTAGAAAAGGCCCGGTCGACGACAGAAGTGATCTAGGCCATCAGACCTTAAATCGGGAGTGTCTCGCAATCCAAAATGAATTATCTGACGTAAAATATATGATTTTGGGGTAGAACGAGCTAGTTTATCCTACCGCTAAAGATACATTAGAAAAGGCCCGGTCGACGATAGAAGTGATCTAGGTCATCAGACCTTAAATTGGGCATATCTCGTAATCCGAAATGAGTTATCGGACGTAAAATATATGATTTTGGGGTAGAACGAGCTACTTTACCCAACTAACCCTGCCATGCCAGGTTGCCCAAGCTAGATTTGTGAAATACCGCCAAAGATGGATAAGTAAAGGCCCAGTCAATGACAAAAGTGATCCAGACCATCAGACCTTAAATCGGGCATATCTCGCAATCCGGAATGAGTTACCTAATGTAAATATATGGTTTTGGGGTAGAACGATCTACTTTAGCCTACCGCCAAAGATGGATTAGAAATGGCCCGATCGACGTCAAAAGTGATCTAGACCATCCGACTTTAAATTGAGCGTATCTCGTAATCAGGAATGAGGTATCTGACGTAAAACATATGATTTTGAGGTAAAACGAGCTACTTTAGCCAACCAACCCTGCTATGCCGGGTTGCCCAAGCCGGATTTGTGAAATACCGCCAAAGATGGATAAGTAAGGGGCCGGTCAACAACAGAAGTGATCCAGACCATCGGACCTTTAATAAGGCGTATCTCGTAATCCGGAATGAGTTACGTGACGTAAAATATATGATTTTGAGGTAGAACAAGCTACTTTAGCCTACTGCCAAAAATAGATCAGAAACGGCCCGGTCGACGTCAGAAGTGATCTAGACCATTGTACTTTAAATCAGACGTATCTCGCAATCCGGAATGAGGTATCTAACGTAAAATATATGATTTTGGGGTGGAACGAGCTACTTTACCAAACCAACCCCGCTATGCTGGGTTGCCCTTGTCGGATTTGTGAAATACTACCAAAGATGGATTAGAAAAGGCCCGGTCAACGACAAAAGTGATCGAGACCATCGGACCTTAAATCGGGCATATCTCGAAATCCGGAATGAGTTACTTGATGTAAAATAAATGATTTTGGAGTAGAACGAGATATTTTAGCCTACCACCAAATATGGATCAGAAACGGCCTGGTGACGACAGAAGTGATGCAAACCATCGGACTTTTAACCGTATGTATCTTGAAATCTAGAATAAGATATCTGATGTAAAATATATGATTTCGGGGTAAAATGAGCAAGTTTAGCCTACCGCCAAATATAGATCTGAAAAGGCCCGGCCAACGACAGAAGGGATCCAGACCATCATACCTAAAATCGGGCGTATATCGCATTCCAAAATGAGTTATTTGACGTAAAATATATGATTTTGGGGTAGAACGAGCTACTTTAGCCTACCAAGCCTGGTATGCCGGGTTGCCCAAACCAGATTTGTGAAATAGCACCAAGGATGGATTTGAAAAGGCCCGGTCAACGACAGAAGTGATCCAGACCATTGGACCTTAAATCGAGTGTATCTCACAATCCGGAATGAGTTACCTGACATAAAATAAATGATTTTGGGGTAGAACGAGCAACTTTAGCCTACCACTAAAGATGGATCAGAAACGGCCCGGTTAACGACTGAAGTGATCCAGACCATCGGACTTTAAATCGGGCATATCTCGCAATCCGGATTGAGTTATCTGACGTAAAATATATGATTTTGGGGTAGAACGAGCTAATTTAGCCAACCACCCTGGCTACACCGGGTTGCCCAAGCCGGATTTGTGAAATACCGCCAAAGATGGATTAGAAAAGGCCCGGTCGACGACAAAAGTGATGCAGACCATCGGACCTTAAATCGGGTGTATCTCGCAATCCAGAATGAGTTACCTGACATAAAATATATGATTTTGGGGTAGACCGAGCTACTTTAGCATACCGCTAAAGATGGATCCGAAACGGACCGGTCGACGACAGAAGTGATCCAGACCAACGGACTTTAAATCGGTTGTATCTTGCAATCCGGAATGAGTTATCTGACATAAAATATATGATTTTGGGGTAGATCGAGCTAGTTTAGCCTACCGCCAAAGATGGTTCTGAAAAGGGCCAGTCGACGACAGAAGTGATCCAGACCTTCGAACATTAAATCGGGCGTATCTCGCAATCCGGAATGAGTTATTTGATGTAAAATATATGATTTTGGGGTAGAACGAGCTACTTTAGCCAACCAACCCTGATGGGCCGGGTTGCCAAGGACGAATTTGCAAAATACCTTCAAAGATGGATCAGAAAAGGCCCGGTCAACAACAGAAGTGATCCAGACCATCGGACCTTAAATCGGGTGTATCCCGTGATGTTTTATTTAAACCAATCTGAATTAAATGATTTTAAACTCGCAAGTATATGAATCAGATGTAGATACGGTACACATTATGAGATCGTTTCCACGAGGACTGGTTGTCTCAATTCGAATATTACGATTCTTCTTAACTAATCCAATAAACAGTTTAGCGAACTATTAACACAATCTATGAAAAATAATAGAGAGCAATAAGGAAAATTCAATCAAGGAGAAGACTAGAACTTTCGAATCCACCCCTAATTATCCTGACCCTTGTTTTACCTGTTGATTCACCCTAATTCAGATTCATATAAAAATAAATAAATCACACTCTATGTCCTTGGTCGGGCACACAGAATGTATAATCCCTTAAAGCATAAGCATCACATCTTTCCATCCATGGTCATGCATGAAGAGATGTAGATTCCTATTTCTTCCTCTATAGGAAACCTGTACATGGTCAGACACAAGCACCTAGAATGACATTCCAAACAATATCCACATCTAGACTTTGGTTAAGCTCATAAAGTGGAGAAGTATGGAGTTTTCAGTTAAGCACACTAGAGGAAGAAACAAAACAATCAATTCAGATGAAATCAACACATAACAAGAGTTATTCAAATCAGGGGCTTCATCTCAACCCTAGCTAAGAAATTAGCAATCCATGGAATCAACTAGAAAGAAGGAAAAATAAAATTGATAAAATAAAAACATATTTCTCTCCCTTCTTCTCTCTCTCTCTCTCTCTCTCTCTCTCTCTCTCTCTCTCTCTCTCTCTCTCTCTCTCTCTCTCTCTTTCTTCTCTTTTCTCTCCCCAAACTCTCCTCTTCATGCTCTGGCTCTCCTTTGGATCTGCCCCCCAAGACTGAATTCCCCCTTTTCTCTCTTCTCTCTTGTCTCTTTATAGCCTGCTAAGGACGGTGGAGAGGTCGGCTGATGCATGGAGTCGGTGGAGAACTTCCGCAAGGAGTTACGCAGCCTCTGTTCCTGCGTTGCGAATTCATGAAGCTGCCTTGCAATTATTTTAAGTTTACCGAGAAAGATCGATCGGCCTGATTAATCTGACTATGTAGGGAGGGTTGTGACCCCCTTTTCCATGTGATGGACGGTCATGATCTTAGATCCGGACACCGCGACAACTGCATAACAGCCCTTAAAACTCAGACAACATCCTTACACAAAAATAGGGCAACCTTTGCTGCGTTACTTGGTGGACCTCTGATTAGCATCAAAAGTGAAATCTAATTTGTCCATTAGATTTGTAACGAAATGTCAGTTGAATATGGGCGGTTTTAGGTTGTCATTGACGTGGCCCAAGGAAGTAATCACGCCGCAACTGTTTTGAACGTTGTAGGGCTGTCCGTTCGTGACCTTTAAAACCAGCACGTGTGCTTGCATTGATGTACGATGTAAACATGGTTCACCCTTTGCGAACCCCTCTACAAGATGGACGGCTTGGATCGTTCTCGTGGGCCATGATAGTGGCGCACCAACGTCTGCCAAATCGTCCGTTGGACGAATACGCAACAATAACACGACAGTTGCTGTTTTTGAAAAGGAAAGACGGGTCAAACGTTGGTTTGGCCGTCTTTAAGGTGCAGTGCACAGATGGTGCACATGCGCATTATGTACGCTCCACACAAGGTGGAGCCCATTGTGATGTTAATCCGAAATCCACTCCACTCATTCATTTTGTCTCCCCATTTAAGGGGTTGAAACCAAATTGGAAGTATATCCAGATCTTAGGTGGGCCTAGAATTAATGGTTTATGGGCTGATCTATCGTTTAGAACACTTCCACAGGGATCTGATGGCTAATTTTCGGCGTGTACGATTAATTTATGGTCCTCAGGCCATGTATGAAGTTTCGAGCCAATCGGATGGCGAAAACCCTATGATCTTGCATTTTGGACCATTTTCAGGCCTCTTTAACGTGAACGACTTGATTTCCTCGGATCCTTGGTGTGTAAATCCTTCGATCTTGGTCCTCTGGAGTTTCGTCCATTGCCTTGGTTACTTCAAAGCATCAATTCCATGCTTGTAATATCATTTTTCAGTCCAAACTCCTGATTACACCCTACATCAAAAACATGATTAAAATACAACGTTAAATATTAACATGTACATAAAATCAGGTACTAATCGGGGTCTAATATGTAATATTCGTCCCTCATCACAACCCCTAACCAGCATTTTGCTAGTCCCGAGCAAAACATGTGAAAAATAATTTCAGAAATAAAAGACAATTCCTGTAAACCCGAGTGACTTGTGAACAAATAGTCGAGATGTGAGAATTCTAAGATTCATGAATGGTGAGAAGAATTTTCTCCTGGAATCAGGCTTACAGTAAACTTCATAATCAAGTTCAAAATATTAATCTATTAATCAGAAAATTCTAAACATTGAGTTCCATGAGTGTATAGTGCAATCTCGGCTTACAATCATTAAGAGATCCAATTGTCAATTTCATATTATCATTGGTACTTAACAACAGAATTCATGATAACCAAACCTGAAACCAACACTTGCCTTACAGATTAACTTTTCATTCTACCAGCCTTTGATTTTCTTTATGAATAGTAACGCTAAGGAGGGGAATCAAATCCTCACCTATAGGGAGCAAACCTATGGTGAAAACTTGTCGCCTAACTTTTTTTAAATGTCAACCATGGGGAATCGAATCTTCATCTGTAGGGAGCAAACCTATAGTGAAGATTATGCGACTTACCCTTTCAATTATTCTTACTGAACATGAAATTTTTTTTTTTCAGGCTGGTTCCTTTCATGCTTAGTGATTACCAAGTTAATCATTCAATGTGTAAGCGAGATGTGATATGTGAAATCACACTGACTCAATCAATGTTTACAACTTCTAATCATGGGTTAATAATTCAAACTTAACCATGAAATCTAACAGGTGATATAATCCAAGAGTCATAAATTACCAACATTCAACATCTTGTAATGTTAAAATCACAACTATCCTTCAAAATCACTTTGACTTCACAAGAAATTCCAGAAAAATTTAAAAATTAAAAATTTTCAGAAATTTTCCCAATTTTTGCTCTTGAGACTAAGAAAATACTGATTAGGTAACCTAATCTCCCACCCTCAACCTAAAATCTACATTATCCTCAATGTAAAAGAAATAAGCAAGCAATGCACATGAGACAACAAAAGTAAAAGAGGAGTGATGGAGAGATAGTACCTAGACGAAAGAATCAAGAGGCTTTCCAAAAATATCATCGTAAAAGTGGGTCAGCACCAGAGCGAAACCAATAAACGCACAACAAAAATAACAAACATAAAATCCTACCTACACCACTTTCGCAGGCACTCTCGATTGCATTTAACGTATGCAACAAGCCTTTAAACCCCTAGGTTGCCCCTAGTGGACGAGTTGTAGTCTCGTGAGGGTTTGCAGCAATGTTGCCCACAAACATTAAACTAACTAACTAGAAAAAAAGGAAATGAAAGGTTGGGTTGCCTCCCAGGAGCACTAAGTTTAACGTCTTCAGCCAGACAAGCAATGCAAGTAGACCTGGACCATGAATTAATCAATCTTGATAACCTGGGTCCTCCAAATGAATTTCCTCAACATCTTGATTAACCAAATCCTCTAAATATGGTTTCAGCCGTTGACCATTTACTTTAAAAATATTCCCATCCTTTGGATTTTAAATCTCAACCGCTCCATAAGGAAATACTTTTACTACCTGATAAGGACCATACCATCGCGAACGTAGTTTTCCAGGAAAGAGGTGTAACCTGAAATTATACAACAATACTTTCTGGTCCGGTTCAAATGTCCTGTGGAGAATTGATTTCTCATGAACAAATATTGTCCGTTCTTTATAAATTTTTGCATTCTCATATGCCTCATTTTCAATTTCCTCTAACTCATTGAGTTGAAGTTTACGGTGCGATCCAGCCTTGTTTAAATCAAAGTTAAAGGTTTTGATGGCCCAATAAGCATGATGTTCTAATTCCACAGGCAAGTGACATGCTTTACCAAAGCCAAGCCTATAGGGGGACATTCCAATCAGGGTTTTGAAAGTCGTACGATATGCCCAAAGAGCATCATTTAAACGTTGCGACCAATCCTTATGATTAGGGTGAACTATTTTCTCTAAAATTTGTTTAATCTCCCAATTCGAAACATCTACTTGACCACTTGTTTGTGGATGGTATGGAGTTGCAACTTTATGGGTGATGGAATATTTCTTCAGTAAGGATTTAAACGGTTTATTGCAAAAATGAGTACCCCCATCACTTATGATTGCTTGAGGAGTACCAAAATGAGAAAAGATATTTTCTTTCAAGAAACGGACCACGACTTTGTGATCATTCATTTTATATGGCACTGCTCTAATCCACTTAGAGACATAATCGACGGCCACAAGGATATACATATAACCGAATGACGGGGGAAATAGACCCATGAAGTCAATACCCCAAACATCGAATATCTCAACAATGAAAATATTGGTAAGTGGCATCATGTTCCTGCGGGAAATATTACCCGTACGTTGGCATCTATCACATTTAGAATAGAAGGCGTGGGTGTCTCAAAAAAGTGTAGGCCAATAAAATCCACTTTGTAAAACTTTTGCTGCTGTTTTCTTTGAACCAAAATGACCACCACATGCATGGTTGTGACAAAAGGAGATTATACTATGAAACTCACTCTCAGGCACACATCTCCTAATGACCTGGTTAGGGCAAAGTTTGAATAAGTATGGGTCATCCTAAAAGAAATGTTTAACCTTAGTAAGAAATTTGGATTTATCCTGTTTAGTCCAATGAGAAGGAAGTTGACTTGTAACAAGATAATTTACAATATCCGCATACCAAGGTAATTGAGAAATAGCTAAAAGTTGTTCATCAGGGAAAGACTCGTTCATCGGCAAAGGATCAACTGTGGACTCCAAGACAAGTCTAGACAAATGGTCGGCTACCACATTTTCGAAGCCCTTTTTATCCCGAATTTCAATATCGAATTCTTGTAGCAAGAGGATCCAATGAATCAATTGAGGTTTAACATCTTTTTTAGAAAGAAGATATTCCAATGCCGCATGATCTGAGAACACTATAACCTTTGATCTTATGAGATACGACCTGAATTTGTCTAGAGCAAATACCACTGCCAACAATTCTTTTTCAGTAGTAGAGTAGTTAAGTTGAGCATCATTTAGGGTCCTACTAGCATAATAAATGACATGAGGCATTTTGTTCAATCGTTGTCCTAAGACGGCTCCAACAGCATAATCCGAAGCATCACGCATAAGCTCAAAAGGTAAACTCCAATTGGGTGGTTAGATGATTGGAGCAGAAGTTAATAAATGCTTCAACTTATCAAAAGCTTTTTGACAATCATCATTAAGGACAAATGCAACATCTTTAGCTAATAAATTGCATAAGGGTCGAGAAATTTTGCTAAAGTCCTTAATGAATCTCCTATAGAATCTTGCATGTCCTAAGAACAATCTAATCTCCTTCACCGTTCTAGGTGGAGGAAGACTAGAAATTAAATCAATCTTGGCTTTATCAACTTCAATGCCTTTACATGAAATAACATGCCCGAGTACAATTCCATTGTGAACCATAAAATGACACTTTTCCCAATTCAATACCAGGTTTGTTTTTTTACATCTTTCCAAGACAAGAGATAGATGGTACAAAGATTCATCAAAGGAAGAGCCAAAAATGGAAAAATCATCCATGAAAATCTCGTGGAAACGCTCAAACATGTCTGAAAAAATACTCATCATGCATCATTGAAAAGTAGCAGGCGCATTACATAACCCAAATGGCATACGCCAATAGGAATATGTACCAAAAGGACATGTAAATGTGGTTTTCTCTTGATCCTCAGGAGCAATGGGAATCTGATTATACTCAGAATAACCATCCAGGAAACAATAATAGTTGTGCCCTGCCAATCTCTCAAGCATCTGATCTATGAAAGGAAGAGGAAAGTGATCCTTTCTTGTGACTAGGTTCAGTTTACGGTAATCAATACAAACTCGCCAACCCATAGTCATGTGGGTTGGCACTAACTCATTGTCCTCATTCTTTTTTACTGTAATCCTAGACTTTTTGGGAACAACTTGAACTGGGCTGACCCACGTGCTATCTGAAATGGGGTAAATGATACCAACATCTAACAATTTAAGCACCTCCGCTCGAACGACCTCTTTCATGTTAGGGTTAAGCCTCCTTTGCATTTCACGCGACGTTTTTGCATTTTCTTCAAGATGAATACGATGCATACACACAGTGGGGCTTATTCCCTTTATGTCAGCTATTGTCCACCTAATAGTTGCCTTATGTTCTCTAAGAACATTAAGCAACTTACCCTTTTGTTCTTTATCAAGGTTAGAAGCTATGATGACAGGCAAGGTTTCAGAAGGACCTAAAAATGCATACTTGAGAGTTTCAGGTAATTGTTTAAGGTCGAGTTCAGGTGGTTTTTCAATAGACGGGACCAGTTTAGACTCAGATGGTGGAAGAAGTTCCACTTTAGCTTTCCATTTTGTAGCATCCATTTCAGAATTAGAGTCAAGCAATGCATTGACTTCTTGGATGGAACTTTCTATCTCAAAATCCATGCTAAAATGTACTAAGTAAGTCTCAAGTGCCTCTTCGGAAGATTTAAGGAAAGATTCATACACTAGACTCTCAATCATGTTCACTTCAAATATATCATCCAAGTCTGCCGGTTGTTGTCCAGCATTGAAAACATTGAGTTTAATCTTCATGTTACCAAAAGACAACTTCATAACTCCGTTCCTGCAATTTATGATAGCATTGGATGTGGCCAAGAATGGATGTCCCAGGATAATCGGAATTTGACTAGTAGGATTCTGGACGGGCTGAGTATCTAGAACGATGAAATCCATTGGAAAATAGAACTTATCAACCTAGATTAGCACATCCTCAATAACACCACGGGGCACCCTAACAGATCTATTAGCTAGTTGTAGTGTTATTTTAGTTGGTTTCAACTCACCAAGTCCTAACTGCTCATTTACAGAATATGGTAACAAATTAACGCTCGCCCCTAAATCAAGCAATGCCTTCTCAATCTTATGCTCTCCTATGACGCAAGAAATGGTAGGAGCTCCTGGATCCCTAAAATTATGAGGGGTGTTGTGTTGAATCATGGAGCTAAGTTGCTCCGCAAGGAAGACCTTCTTGTGAACATTCAGCTTACGCTTCTGAGTGCATAATTCTTTAAGAAACTTAGCGTAAGCAAGGACCTGTCTGATAGCATCAAGCAACGGGATGTTAATTTGCACTTGCTTAAACACGTCCAAAATCTCATTAAAGTTGTTTCCTTTCTTAACTGGTGCCAAACGCTGAGGAAAAGGTGCTTTATGCACATAGGATGGCACATGAGTGGTTCCTGGAGAGTCAGAGTGCTTTCGTACTTCAGATGCACTAGTATGTCTCTCTGCTTCATTCTGGTCTTCTGATTTGGAATTTGATTCTTCCCTTGGCCTCTCTACTTTGTTCTCAATCTGTTTGTCGAACCTAAGGGTAATGATTGATTTGGCTTGCTCATGATATTGTTCTTGGTTTGAGTTAGAGCCAATCTCATACGTCTTTTTGGATTTGCCACAGGCTGGCTAGGGAACTTGCCCTTCTCTCTCTCACTCAATGTGGCAGTGAGTTGACCCAACTATACTTCTAGCTTGGAAATAGATTGCGCATTAGCATGTAAGCTTTGCTGGTTAGCTAGTAAAGTTTGTTGGGTGTCTTTTTGAAATTGAAGTGAACTCTGCATAAAAAGATTGAGTGTATCCTTAAGAGATGGTTTCCTAGATTATGGAGGTACTTGTTGATACTGTAGAAACTACTGAGGTTGTTGACTGCTAACTTGGTGGTAAGTTTGCATTGGAGGATTTCCAGATGGTCCTCCTTGTTGTGGTCCTTTTCCTAAGAAAAATTTAAATGTCTAGCCCACCCTGGGTTGTAGGTGTCTGAGTAAGGATCATTCCCAGGTCTTCGGAAAGTGTTTATAGCATGCACTTGTTCAGAGAGAAATTCTGGAAATGCTGCACGAGATGGATAAGACTGTGTAGGATGGGCAGGACTGGAACATATAGCACATGACTCGATTTGAGTTGTTTGTGGAGGTCCATTATTCATCATCAAAGCATCCACTTTCTTTATCAGGCTATTAATCTTGGCATAAAGATCTGGCATGACTCCTACCTCATATATACCACATTTCTTCTGTGGTTGGGGACTTCTGTCACCTCTATTTGAATAGTCCCATTGCTGGGAGTTTTCACACAAGGTTTCAAAAAAATTCCAAGCTTCGTCATCACTTTTGGTCATGAATGACCCTCCACTAGTGGCATCAACCATGCGACGGTTTTGGGGTGTCAAACCGTCATAGAAGTATTGAACCTGTTGCCACTTCTCAAAATCATGGTGAGGACATTTAAGAAGCAAGTCCTTCCATCTTTCCCAACATTCATAAAAGTGCTCACCCTCTTTTTGTGTGAAATTAGTAATTTTTCTACGGAGAGCATTAGTTTTGTGAACAGGGAAGAACTTGTTTAAGAACTTCTTAGACAATTGATCCCATGTAGTGATAGACCCAACTCCTAGAGAATTCAACCATGCTTTTGCCTTATCCTTTAAAGAAAAAGGAAAAATGCGCAAACGGATCGAATCATCTGAAAAGTTTTGGAACCTAAAGGTAGAGTAAATGTCTAGGAATTTTTTCACATGATGATATGGATCCTCCTTATCTAAACCATAGAAGGAGGGCAACAATTGTATGACCCCAGGTTTAAGTTCAAAGTGTGCTGCCGTGGTGGCTGGCAACACCATGCATGAAGGCGCATTAAATTGGACAGGAGCTGAATAATCTCTAAGAGCTTTAATTCCATTCTCGTCTGCCATTTCAAATAGAATGTTTCTAAATCTCTTACAAAATGTTCTTTCTATTTCAGGATCAAAAGGTGCTAGTTCTATGTTCAGAGATCTATATCCTAGCATAAACTATGTTATTGCAATGTAAGAAATAAAACTAAACTAAGATACAACCTAAGAGAAATAAAACTAAAAATTATGAATTCCTAAAAACAAGATAAAACTATGTAAACAAGAATTGGAAGAAAGAACCCGAGAAAGGAGATGACTGATGTCTGAAGATTTGGGAGCTTCTCCTTTTGAAGACAATTTTATTTTGCATCTTCCTTCCTCAATTCCTGTAAACAAGAATAAAAACAAAAACAAATTAAGTTTCCTAAAATAATGTGAGAAAAATCATAAGGCTATGAATTATGATAAGAAAGAATCCTAAATCCAATTTGGACCGAAATAGTTCCTGGCAATGGCGCCAAAAACTCAATGTTTTATTTAAACCAATCTAATTTAAATGATTTTAAACTCACAAGTATATGGTACGCATTACAAGATCGTTCCCATAAGGACTGGTTGTCTCAATTCGAATATTACGATTCTTCTTAACTAATCCAACAAACAGTTTAGCGAACTATTAACACAAATCTATGAAAAATAACCGAGAGTAATAAGGAAAATTCAATCAAGGAGAAGACTAGGACTTTCGAATCCACCCCTAATTATCTTGACCCTTGTTTTACCTGTTGATTCACCCTAATTCAGATTCACATAAAAATAAATAAATCACACTCTATGTCCTTGGTCGGGCACACAGAATGTATAATCCCTTAAAGCATAAGAATCACATCTTTCCATCCATGGTCAGGCATGAAGAGATGTAGATTCCTATTTCTTCCTCTATAGGAAACTTGTTCATGGTCAGACACAAGCACCTAAAATGAAATTCTAAACAACATCCACATCTAGACTTTAGTTAAGCTCATCGGACATAAAATATATGATTTTGGGGTCGAATGAGCTACTTTAGCCTACCGCCAAAGATGGATCAGAAACGGCACAGTCGTCGACAGAAGTGATCTAGAGCATCGGACTTTAAATCGAGCGTATCTCGCAATCCGGGATGAGTTATTTGACGTTAAATATATGATTTTGGGGTAGAACGAGCTACTTGAGCGAACCGCCCCATCTAAGCTAGGTTGCCCAAGCCAGATTTGCGAAATACTGCAAAAGATGGATCAAAAAAGGCCCGGTCGATGACGGAAGTGATCCAGACCATCGTACTTTAAATCGGTCGTATCTCACAATCCGGAATGAGTTATCTGATGTAAAATATAATATTTCGGGGAAGCTACTTTAGCCTACCGCCAAAGATGGATAAAAAATGGACTAGTCGACGACAGAAGTGATCCAAACCATCGGACCTTAAATCGGGTGTTTCTCGCAATTGGGAATGAGTTATCTGACGTAAAATATATGATTTTGGGGTAGAACGAGCTACTTTAACCAACTGCCAGACATGGATCAGAAACGACCTGGTAGTCGATAGAAGTGATCCAAACCATCGGACTTTAAATCGGGTGTCTCTTGCAATCCGGAATGAGTTACCTGACGTAAAATATATGATTTTGGGTTAGAATGAGCTACTTTAGCCTACCGCCAAAGATCGATCAGAAAAGGCCCGGTTTATGACAGAAGTGATCCAGACCATCAGACCGTAAATCGAGCGTGTCTTGCAATCCGGAATGAGTTATCTGACATAAAATATGTGATTTTGGGGTAGAACGAGCTAGTTTATCCTACCGCCAAGGATGGATCAGAAAAGGCCCAATCGGCGACAGAAGTGATCTAGACCATCGGACCTTAAACAGGCATATCTCGCAATCCGGAATGAGTTATCTGATGTAAAATAGATGATTTTGGGGTAGAACGAGCTACTGTACCCAACCAACCCCGCTATGCCGAGTTGCCCAAGCCGTATTTATGAAATACCACAAAAGATGGATTAGAAAAGGCCCGGTCAACGACAGAAGAGATCTAGACGATCAGACCTTAAATCGGGTGTATCTCGCAATACGGAATGAGTTACCTGACGTAAAATATATGATTTTGGGGTAGAACGGGCTACTTAAGCCTACTGCCAAAAAAGGATCAGAAATGGCCCAGTCGATGTCAGAAGTGATCTTGACCATCAGATCTTAAATCGGGCGTATCTCTCAATCCGGAATGAGTTGTTTGATGTAAAATATATGATTTTAGGGAAGAACGAGCTTCTTTAGCCTACCAACCCTGCTAAGCCGGGTTGGCCAAGTCGGATTTGCGAAATACGGCCAAAGATGTATCAGAAAAGGACCGATCGACGATAGAAGTGATCCAGACCATCGGACCTTAAATCGGGCGTATCTCGCAATCTGGAATGAGTTATTTGACGTAAACTATAAGATTTTGGGGTAGAACGAGCTACTTTAGCCTACCACCAAAGGTGGATCAGAAACCGAGCGATCTCGCAATCCAAAAAGAGGTATTGATGTAAAATATATGATTTTGTGGTAGAACGAGCTACTTTAGCCCACTGCCAAAGCAGAAAAGGCTTGGTCTACGACAGAAGTGATCCAGACCATCGGACATTAAATCAGGTGTGTCTCACAATCCGGAATGAGTTATCTGACGAAAAATATATGATTTTAGGGTAGAACAAGCTAATTTAGCCATCCAACCCACTACGTCGGGTTGCCCATGCCGGATTTACGAAATACCGCAAAAGATGGATTTAGAAAAGGCCCGGTCAACAACAGAAGTGATCTAGACCATCGGACCTTAAATCAGGCGTATCTCACAATCCAGAATGAGTTACGTGACGTAAAATATATGATTTTGTGGTAGAACGAGCTACTTTAGCCTGGCGCCAAAGATAGATTAGAAACGGCCCAATTGATGTTAGAAGTGATCCAAACCATTGGACTTTAAATCGGGCGTATCACGCAATCCGGATGGGTTATCTGCCAAAAAATATATGATTTTGGGTTAGAACGAGCTAATTTAGCTAGCCAACTTGGCTATGCTGGGTTTCCCAAGCCGGATTTGCAAAATACCGCTAAAGATGGATCAGAAAAGGCCCGGTCAACGACAGAAGTGATCTAGACCATCGGACCTTAAATCGGGCGAATCTCGCAATCCAAAATGAGTTATCTGACGTAAAATATATGTTTTTGGGGTGGAACGAGCTACTTTCGCCTACTGCCAAACATGGATCAGAAACGGCCCGGTCGTCGATAGAAGTGATCCAAACCATCGGACTTAAAATCGAGCGTCTCTCGCAATCTGGAATGAGTTATCTGACATAAAATATATGATTTTGGGGTAGCTACCACCAAAGATGGAACAGAAAGGCCCGGTCTATGACAGAAGTGATCCAGACCATCGAACCTTAAATCAGGTGTCTTGCAATACAAAATGAGTTATTTGACATAAAATATATGATTTTGGGGTAGAATGAGCTAGTTTAACCTACCGCCACAGATGGATCAGAAAAGGCGCGGTCGACGTCAGAAGTAATCTAGACCAATGGACCTTGAATTGGGCCTATCTCGCCATCTGAAATGAGTTATCTCACGTAAAATATATGATTTTGGGGTAGAACGAGCTACTTTACCCAACCAACCCCACTATGCCTGGTTGCCCAAGCCGGATTTGTGAAATACCGCTAAAGATGGATTAGAAAAGGCCTAGTCAACGACAGAAGTTATCTAGGCCATCGGACCATAAATTGGGCGTATCTCGCAATCCGGAATGAGTTACCTGACGTAAAATATATGATTTTGGGGTAGAACGAGCTACTTTACTCAACCAACCCTGCTCTGCCGGGTTGCCCAAGACGGATTTGGGAAATACTGCCAAAGATGAATAAGTAAAGGCCGGGTCGACGACAGAAGTGATCCAGACATCATACCCTAAATTGGGTATATCTCGCAATCTGGAATGAATTACCTGACGTAAAATATATGATTTCGTGGTAGAACGAGCTAACTTAGCTAACCAACCCAGCTATGCCAGGTTGCCCAAGCCGGATTTGTGAAATACCGCCAAGGATGGATAAAAAAAAGGCCCGGTCGACGACAGAAGTGATCCGGACCATCGGACCTTAAATCAGGCATATCTCGCAATCCGGAATGAGTTATATGACGTAAAATATATGATTTTGGGGTAGAACGAGCTACTTTAGACTACCGCAAAAGCTGGATTTGAAAAGGACCGGTCGATGACAGAAGTGATCCAGACTATCAGACCTTAAATCGAGCGTATCTCGCAATCCGGAATGAGTTATCTGACTAAAACATATGATTTTGGGGTAGAAAGAGCTACTTTGGCCTACCGACAAAGATGGATCAGAAAAGTCCCGGTCGACGATAGAAGTGATCCAGACCATCAA
The DNA here is from genome assembly GCA_021015155.1 of Magnolia officinalis. NCBI lineage: Eukaryota > Viridiplantae > Streptophyta > Magnoliopsida > Magnoliales > Magnoliaceae > Magnolia > Magnolia officinalis. Next base: position 104,427 of record JAJHSJ010000019.1, read on the forward strand.
AATTTAAATCGGGCATATCTCGTAATCCAGAATGAGTTACCTGACGTAAAATATATGATTTTGGGGTAGAACGAGCTACTTTAGCCTACCGCCATAGATGGATCAGATATGGCACGATCGACGATATAAGTGATCCAGACCATTGGACTTTAAATCGGGTGAATCTCGTAATCCGGAATGAGTTATTTGACGTAAAATATATGATTTTGGGGGAGAACGAGCTACTTTAGTCTACTGCCAAAGATGGATCAGAAAAGGCCCGACCTACGGCAGAAGAGATCCAAACCATCGGACCTTAAATCATGCGTGTCTCATAATCCGGAATGAGTTATCTGACGTAAAATATATGATTTTGTGGTATAACGAGCTGGTTTAGCCTACTGCCAAAGATGGATTAGAAAAGGCCCGGTTGACGACAGAAGTGATGAAGACCATCAGACCTTAAATCGGGCATATCATACAATCCGGAACGAGTTATCAGATGCAAAATAGATGATTTTGGGGGTAGAACGAGCTACTTTACCCAATCAACCCTGCTATGTCGTGTTGCTGAAGCCGGATTTGTGAAATACTGCCAAAGATGGATTAAAAAAGGTCCGGTCATCAACAGAAGTGATCCAGGCCATCGGACTTTAAATCAGGCGTATCTCACAATCCGGAATGAGTTATCTGACGTAAAATATATGATTTTGGGGTGGTAGAATGAGCTAATTTAGCCTACCACTAAAGATGGATCAGAAACGACCCGGTCAACGACATAAGTGATCCAGACCATCGGACTTTAAATCGTGCGTATCTCGCAATCTGGAAAGAGTTATTGACGTAAAATATATGATTTTGGGATAGAACGAGCAACTTTAGCCTACCGACAAAGACGGATAAGAAAAGGCTCGGTCGACGACAGAAGTGATCCAGACCAACGGACATTAAATCAGGCGTGTCTTGCAATCTGGAATGAGTTATTTGATGTAAAATATATGATTTTGGGGTAGAACGAGCTAATTTGGCCCACCAACCCGGCTATGCCGGGTTACCCAAGCCGAATTTGTGAAATACCTCCAAAGATGGATCAGAAAAGACTCTGTCGATGACAGAAGTGATCCAGACCATTGGACTTTAAATCAGGCATATCTCACAATCTGGAATGAGTTATCTGACATTAAATAAATGATTTTGGGGTAGAACGAGCTACTTTAGCCTACCGCCAAAGATGGATCAGAAAAGGACCGATCGACGACAGAAGTGATCCAGACCATTGGACATTAAATCAGTCGTGTCTCGCAATCCAGAATGAGTTATCTGATGTAAAATTTATGATTTTGGGATAGAACGAGCTAATTTAGCCAACCAACCCGGCTATGCCGGGTTGCCCAAGCCGTATTTGTGAAATGCCACAAAAGATGAATTAGAAAAGGCCCGGTCAACGACAGAAGTGATCCAGACCATCGGACCATAAATCGGGCGTATCTCGCAATCCGGAATGAGTTACCTGGTGTAAAATATATGAATTTGTGGTAGAAAAAACTGCTTTAGCCTACCGCCAAAGATAGATCAGAAATAGTCCGGTCGACGTCGAAAGTTATCCAGACTATCGGACTTTAAATCAAGCGTATCTCGCAATCCAAAATGGGTTATCTGATGTAAAATAATTGATTTTGGGGTAGAACGATCTAATTTAGATAACCAACCGGGCTATGCCGGGTTGCCCAAGCCGGATTTGTGAAATACCGCCAAAGATGGATAAAAAAAGGCCCATTCGACGACAGAAGTGATCCAGACCATCAGACCTTAAATCGGGCGTATCTCGCAATCCGAAATGAGTTATCTGATATAAATTATATGATTTTGGGGTGGAACGAGCTACTTTCGCCTACCGCCAAACATGGATCAGAAACGGCCTGGTCGTCGATATAAGTGATCCAAACCATCAGACTTTAAATCGGGCGTCTCTCGAAATTCGGAATGAGTTATTTGACGTAAAATATATGATTTTAGGGTAGAACGAGCTACTTTACCCAACCAACCCAGCTATGCTGGGACGCCCAAGCCTGATTTACGAAATACTGCCAAAGATGGACTATAAAAGGCCCGGTGAACAACAGAAGTGATCCAGGCCATTAGACATTAAATCAGGTGTATCTCGTAATCTGGAATGAGTTACCTGACGTAAAATATATGATTTTGGGGTAGAACGAGCTACTGCAGTCTACCGCCAAAGATGGATCAGAAACGGCCCGGTCGACGTCAGAAGTGATCCAGACCATTGGACTTTAAATCGGGCGTATCTCACAATCCGGAATGAGTTATCTGACGAAAAATATATGATTTTGGGATATAATGATCTAATTTAGCTAAGATGGTCGAATTTGCGAAATACCACCAAAGATGGGTCAAAAAATGCCTGGTCGATGACAAAAGTGATCTAGACCATCGGACCTTAAATCGGGCATATCTCGCCGTTGGGAATGAGTTACATGACGTAAAATATATGATTTTGTTGTAGAAAGAGCTACTTTACCCAACCAACCCGGCTATGCTGGATTGCCCAAGCCAGATTTACAAAATACAGCCAAAGATGGATTAGAAAAGACCAAGTCGACGATAGAAGTGATCCAAACCATTGGACCATAAATCGGGCGTATCTCGCAATCCAAAATGAATTTGGGGTAGAATGAGTTATTTTAGCCAACTACCAAAGATGGATCAGAAACGGCCTGGTCGATAACAGAAGTGATCTAGACCATCGGACTCTAAATTGTGTGTATCTCGCAATCCGAAATGAGATATCTGACATAAAATATATGATTTTGGGGTAAAGTGAGCTAGTTTACCATGCTGCAAAAGATGGATAAAAAATGGCCCGTTCGACGATGGAAGTGATCCAGACCATCGGACTTTAAATTGGGCGTATGTCGCAATCCGGAATGAGTTATCCGACGTATAGTATATGATTTTGGGGTAGAACGAGCTACTTTAGCCTATCGCCAAAGAAGGATCAGAAACGCCCTGATCGACAATGGAAGTGATCCAGACCATCGGACCTTAAATCGGGCGTATCTCACAATCCAGAATGAGTTACCTGACGTAAAATATATGATTTTGAGGTAGAACGAGCTACTTTAGCCTACCGCCAAAGATAGATCAGAAACGGCCCGGTCGACGTCAGAAGTGACCCAGACCATCGGACTTTAAATCAGGCGTATCTCGCAATCCAAAATGGGTTTTCTAACCTAAAATATTTAATGTTGGTGTAGAATGAGCTAATTTAGCTAACCAACCAGTCTATGCCGGGTTACCCAAGCCGAATTTGCGAAATACCGCCAAAGATGGATAAGAAAGGTCCGGTCGACGATAGAAGTTATCCAGACCATCGGACCTTAAATCGAGCGTATCTCGCAATCTGGAATGAGTTATTTGACGTAAAATATATGATTTTGGTGTAGAACGAGCTACTTTAGCGTACCGCCAAAGAAGGATCAGAAACAGCCCGGTCGATGACAAAAGTGATCCAGACTTTAAATCGGGCGTATCTCGCAATCCGGAATGAGTTATCTGATGGAAAATATATGATTTTGGGGTAGAACGAGCTACTTTAGCCTACTACCAAAGGTGGATCAAAAACGTCCCTGTCGACGACATAAGTTATTCAGACCATCAAACTTTTAATCGGGCGTATCTCACAATCCAAAAAGAGTTATTGACGTAAAATATATGATTTTGGGGTAGAACGAGCTAGTTTAGCCTACCACCAAAAACGGACAAGAAAAGGCATCGATCGACGTCAGAAGTGATCCAGACCAACCAACATTAAATCAGGCGTGTCTCACAATCCGGAATGAGTTATCTAATGTAAAATATATGATTTTGGGGTAGAACGAACCTGTCTATGCCCAGTTGCCCATGCCGGATTTGCGAAATACCGCCAAAGATGGATTAGAAAAGGCTCGGTCAACGACAGAAGTGATCCAGACCATCGAAACTTAAATCGGGTGTATCTCGTAATCCAGAATGAGTTACCTGATGAAAATATATGATTTTTGGGGAGAACGAGCAATGTTAGCCTACTGCATAAGATGGATGAGAAACATCCCGGTCGACGACAAAAGTGATCCAGACCATCGGACTTTAAATCCAGTGTATCTTGCAATCCGGAATGAGATATCTAACCTAAAATATATGATTTTGAGGTAAAATGAGCTAGTTTAACCTACCGCCAAAGATGGATCTAAAAAGGCCCGGTTGACGACAGAAGTGATCCAAACCATCGGACCTTAAATCGGGCGTATCTCGCAATCTGGAATGAGTTATCTAACGTAAAATATAAGATTTTGAGGCAGAACGATATAATTTAGCCTACCGCTAAAGATGGATCAGAAAAGGCCCGGTCAACGACAGAAGTGATCTAGACCATCGGACCTTAAATTGGGTGTATCTCGCAATCCAGAATGAGTTATCTAATGTAAAATATATGATTTTGGGGTAGAACGAGCTACTTTATCCTACTGCCAAAGATGGATCAGAAATAGCCCGGTCAATGACAGAAGTGATCCAGACCATCGGACTTTAAATCGGGTGTATCGTGCAATCCGAAAAGAGTTATTTGATGTAAAATATATGATCTTGGGGGTAGAATGAGCTACTTTAGCCTACCGCCAAAGAAGGATCAGAAAAGGCCCGGTCGACGATAGAAGAGATCCAGACCATCGGAGATTAAATCAGGCGTATCTCGCAATCCGGAATGAGTTATTTGACGTAAAATATATTATTTTAGGATAGAACAAGCTACTTTAGCCAACCAACCCGGCTATGCCATGTTGCCCAAGCCGGATTTGTGAAATACCTCCAAAGATGGATTAGAAAAGGCCTGGTCGACGACAGAAGTGATCCAGACCATTGGACCTTAAATCGGGCGTATGTGGCAATCTGGAATGAGTTATTTGACGTAAAATATTTGATTTTGGGGTAGAATGAGCTAGTTTAGCCTATTGCCAAAGATGGATCAGAAAAGGCCCGATCGATGAAAGAAGTGATCTTGACCATTGGACTTTAAATCGGGTGTATCTTGCAATCTGGAATGAGATATCTAACATAAAAAAATGATTTTGGGGTAAAATGAGCTAGTTTAGCCTATCGCCAAAGATGGATCTAAAAAGGCCCGGTCGACGGCAGAAGTGATCCAGACCATCGAACTTTAAATCAGGCATATCTCGGAATCTGGAATGAGTTATCTAACGTTAAATGTATGATTTTGGGGTAGAACGAGCTACTTTAGCCTATTGCAAAAGATGGATCAGAAATGGCCTGGTCGACGACATAAGTGATCCAGACCATCGGACCTTAAATCGGGCGTACCTCGCAATCTATGATTTTGAGGTAGAATGAGCTACTTTAGCCTACCACCAAAGATGGACCAGAAAAGGCCTGGTTGACAACAGAAGTGATCCAGACCATCGGACATTAAATCGGGCGTGTCTTGCAATCCGGAATGAGTTATTTGACAAAAAATATATGATTTTAGGGTTAAACTAGCTAATTTAGCAAACCAACCCAGCTATGCCAGGTTGCCTAAGCCAGATTTCCAAAATACCACCAAAGATGGATTAAAAAAGGCCCGGTCGACAACAGAAGTGATCCAGACCATCGGACCTTAAATCGGGCGTATGCCACAATCCAGAATGAGTTATCTGACGTAAAATATATGATTTTGGGGTATAACGAGCTAGTTTAGCCTACTGCCAAAGATGAATAAAAAAAGGCCTAGTAGACGACAGACGTGATCTAGACCATCGGACCTTAAATAGGGTGTATCTCGCAATTCATAATCAGTTATCTGAGGTAAAATATATGATTTTGGGGTAGTACGAGCTACTTTACCCAACCAACCCCGCTATGCTAGGTTGCCCCTACTGGATTTGTGAAATACCGTCAAAAATGGATTAGAAAAGGCACGGTCAACGACAAAAGTGATCCAGACCATCGGACCTTAAATCAGGAGTCTCTCGCAATCCAGAATGAGTTACCTGGCGTAAAATAAATGATTTTGGGGTTGAACGAGCTACTTTAGCCTACCTCCAAAGATGGATCAGAAATGGCCCAGTCGACGTCAGAAGTGATCAAGACCATCGGACTTTAAATCGGGCGTATCTGGCAATCCGGAATAAGTTATCTAACGTAAAATATATAATTTTGGGGTAGAACGAGCTAATTTAGCCAACCACCCCCGCTAACCTAGTTTGCCCAAGCTAGATTTGTGAAATACCGCCTAAGATGGATCAGAAAAGGCCTGGTCGACGACAGAAGTCATCCAGAGCATCGGACCCTAAATTGGGCATATCTCGCAATCCGGAATGAGTTACCTGATGTAAAATATATGATTTTGGGGTAGAACGAGCTACTTTACCCTACCGCCAAAGATGAAATAGAAATGGACCGGTCAACGACAGAAGTGATCCAGACCATCGGACTTTAAATCGGTTGTATCTCGTAATCCGGAATGAATTATTTGATGTAAAATATATGATTTTGGGGTAGAACGAGCTAGTTTAGCCTACCGCCAGAGATGGTTCTGAAAAGGCCCGGTCGATGACAGAAGTGATCTAGACCATCGGACCTTAAATCGGGCGTATCTCGCAATCCAGAATGAGTTATTTGACGTAAAATATATGATTTTGGGGTAGAACGAGCTACTTTAGCTAACCAACCCTACTAGGCCGGTTTAGAGAAGAAATATTTGCGAAATACCACCAAATATGGATCAGAAAAGGCCCGGTCGAAGACAGAAGTGATCCAGACCATCGGGCCTTAAATCGGGTGTATCTCGCAATCCAGAATGAGTTATTTGACGTAAAATATATGATTTTAGTGTAGAACGAGGTGCTTTAGCCAACTAACCTGGCTACTCCAGGTTGCCACGCCGGATTTATGAAATACCACCAAAGATGTATCAGAAAAGGCCCGGTCGACGATAGAAGTGATCCAGACCATCGGACTTTAAATTCGGCATATCTCGCAATCCGGAATGAGTTATCTGACATAAAATAAATGATTTTGGGGTAGAATGAGCTACTTTGGCCTACTGCCAAAGATGGATTAGAACACTCCAAAGATAGTGATTAACTAGAAGAAACCACCGACAAGTAGAGCATGTGAACCATGGCTATACTTTTCTAAATCATGTATGCTTAGAAGCATCAGATGGATTTTGGTGTTTTCTTTATAGTGGCACATTTACTATAGGTCCCAGTGCTACACGTTTACTATAGATCCCAAAGTCAACTTGCATTTCACATATGAATTGTCCAATATCTCCATAAACGATCCTACACCCAAAGAAAAGGAAAAAAAATCACTCTATAGCTTCATACTGTCAAACAAAAGCACTGACAGATGAAATTTAACAAATTACACATGAAGAAGAATAAAAGCATCACCAAAAAGATATATGAGAAGACAACATGTATAACAATTTTTGTCACTGAGAAAATTTGTTTCAATGTGTTAATGGTGAGTATCAAGTTGTGTTGTAGAAGAGACCACATATCATTTCTCTCTCTCTCTCTCTCACTTTTTGTTGCTTGACCTATGAAGATTTTCTTGAAGTCCTTGGCTTTAAATCTAGAAATGCAGTCCACATTCAACTATTCAAATTGGGGTTGCATTTGCACGTGATTATGTTGAAGACAAACAATCACATGATTATGCACATTCGAATAGAGATAACGCAAAAAGATAAGACAAATATAGTAATGAAATTGATGAAATGAAAAGGAAAAAGATCCCTTAGCAAGATGAAATGTGAAAACAACCCAACCTGCAGAAATTGATGACTATATCCATAATATGCAAGCCTTATATGTGAATGACAAATTGTGAGACCTAATAACCAACACAAAAAATTTATAAGGATACAGAGATTTACTCATAAGAAGACCAACATTGTTTTATTGTGTAAAAGAGAACTAAAACTGTAAAAAGAAAAACAAGAACCAGCCAATAATCTTCAATGCATTATGAAATCTAGCTCATAGATAAAAGCACTAAAACTGTAAAAGAGTACTAAAACAAGAACCAACCAATAATCTTCAATGATGACAGTTGAAGAGGATTGAAAATTCAGGATTTTCTACACTCCTTTTCTCTTAAATTTTAAAAGAGGCCCTTTTGAGGATTTGAAATCCAGGATTTAAAAGAGTCCTCATGATTTGGATGGTTCAGGTTACATGTAAGAATCTCCATATATACATTTATGCCATGTGGAGGTGGATGGGTCATGCCATGGAGGATGATGACGATTTCTGTATTTTGATTGCAGCAAACGATTTCTATATGAACAACTACCACTTATTTTCAAAAATGAACTACTAGTGTAAATAAATAAAACAGGAGTCCAAAAATTCACCTAATAGGTAAGATGTCATTGAAGCGTATAGGAAAATTGAGAGAGAATTTACCTGGATGACAACAATGTTCTGCCTCTTACTATCAGATTCACGATGAGCAAATAATTGGATTGTTAGGATGTGTGTGGTAACCTACAAATAAATGGTTTTGAACATCAAGAGAATCATGCGTGGTGGAGAGAAAAAAAAAATCATAAGTAGGCAATAATGGGAATATGAACTAATACAGATGGGCAACGACACTTACTCAAATGACGATGGAAATCGTGTCAGTCCACTAAATGGGCACCAGTGAACTTTCCTCGTTTTGTTGAGTCAAGTTGAGTTTCTTTCAAGTCTTAACTAAATTGATTTTTTTTTCACCCAAGTCTTGATGGTATATGATCAGGTCGACTTGATTGGGCGAAGTTGAATTCTTCTACAACAAATCTATGGATGTTACCATATTTTCTTGGCATAGCTTTTGCAAGTTTCCTTGTTTTGTTGTTGTAAGGAATATATATTCTCCTTTGAGCCCTGACAATAATAACACAAGCACCATGAAAATTTTAGAAAGAAAATAGAAATCAAAGAAATGATGCTCATAATAGAGCTCCAAACTTTTCACCTGCATCTGTCAATGCATATATAGGATAAAGGTCTACAACCTGATTGCTATCAACACAGCTAGCATCTAGGCGGCATTATTTTTCTACAAAAAAGTAGATCAATGAAAATCATACATACCCAAGAGCATGGCATCTACCATTAAAAACAGTATAAGAAATTAGACCCATTAGCCTACACTTCCTTCGACCACCATAAACCAAATTGATTTTTCTCTCAACCTGGAAAAACTGGCATATACATTTAAAAAATACCAATTTAAAATGCTACTAGCAAAGCAGAATGGAAAATGTACCAATCACTTTCATAGACAATGACAACATCTGCAGTGGCAAGGTTGATACCCAAACTAATGTATCAAGTAAATGCAATTTTGTTTGAGATGATGCATAACAGAAAAGACCAACAAGTTTACTTCTCACCCAAAAAAAGACCATTCGTTTCAAAAAGAAAAAAAAAATCTGAAATGGGTCTTTTCTCTATTTTGCCTACTCTTGAAAGGATTTGTGAGAAAATGAATGAGAACCATTTCAGAATTTTTTTTATTTTAAAAAAAAGGTGAATGCACACACTCGTAGTCTCTTTCTAACTGCATTTATAACTAGAATTTGGTGAGTCTTCTAATGCAAAAAAACTATAATAATTCATTGAGCAGGAGATGACAAACATAAGGGCAAAAAAAGTGTCCTACAATCTGATTGTAGCTCAGATTTGGAAAACATGTTTTTAGAGATCCTTGTGCTAATAAAGTTCCTTGTCAAACAAGAAAAGACCATCCACAAGAAAATGTATAAATTGAAGAGACGTGTCTTTCGTATGCTATCAAATGAAACTAATATAAAAAATAAATGAAATTTTCTTGAAGATTTTGAGATAGAAATTACATTTTTTTCTGCTGCAGCAAGACAAGTTACATAAGAGTGTTGGCAGAGTGTATTGGTGCATGTCCCATTAGACAAATGATAAGAAAATATATTTTGGAGCTTTGGGGACCTCAAACTTCCTTAGCTTCTCAATCAGCCATTCTTTTCTTTTAGCCTGAGATAGGAACATAAAGGAAAGTTTGGTGGGGATTAGTACTCAATTAAAGGAAAGTTTAGTGGAGAAGATGATTCAAAAAAATGTGTTAAACATTAATACTTATCAAAAAAATGAAAATAAGAAATTGCATATGTAAGGAATAAAGAAGTCAAAGTAAAAGAAGTTGCAAATGTAAGAATATCACAGAACTTGAATTGTAAGCTTTAAATGACAAGTTAACCAAAATGAAATGTTCTAAACAATTAGAAAGAAAAAAATCATCTTTATATGAGCCGCATACAGGATTGTTGAGTGCACAGAAATGGACAAGCATCGACGCAGTAAAATATAAAGAAGTAAAGTCCCCTGTTACATAGGAAAAACCAAAAATGAGCAGATCCAATCATAATAGCCATAGTTGAGCACAAGACTTCTCCTTAGCCAAGGTTTCAAGAAATAAAGGTAAAGAGACCACACACATAAACTAAATCTCTACATTGATGGTGATACACACACACACACACACACACACACACACACACACACACACACACATGAATTTCAAAGAGATTTTGGCCTGATAAGCCCAAATAAATCAGCAAAAACCTTGAGCTCATATCCAGTTTCAGGCCCCACTCCTTGAAATCTAACGATACCTGAAATAAAGGAAGCTTAACTTAAAGACTCAAGCATGCTTTATATATTCTTGGGTATGTCACCTGCTGTGGATGGACCACACTTCCCAACCCTCCCAGATTGAAAGCCAATGTGGACCATTACCGCATTTCACTTCTAAACTGTCACTTTGCAGGCCAAATTATTGAAACTTAGGATGGTCCTATCCAGGAGAATTTTTCAAGCAATGGTCCTTCCAAAGTGGGGCCCAGCTGACAAATGTTATAGATAACATAACATTACACAAACTGAAAATGAGTATGTTGTATATCTTGGGGCCAAGGATCAAATAGTTCATCTGCATTTCAGTTCTAGGATAAGGAAATGGAAAAAACAAAATTAAAAATTAAAAACTGAAAATGAGAATCCAGTGCCTATCACAGAGTTATTATGAGGATTACACATCATCAGAAGAATGAAGTAGCTTCCTTGCAAGGATCAAAACTCACTTCAAAAAATATATTAAAACCTCTTCCAGTCCCACCCCATAGAATTTTGCTCGTCCTTCTTGAGAATCTTCAAAAGCCCTTTGAGAAACCCACCTCACATGATAAAATTAGGCCCCTGCACGTCTGGAAATCGAACTCCTCTTCCGCTTTCTTTAGCACGTCTGGAATTTTCACTTCAATGCCAATCAGATTTATAACTCCAAACGCTTAAAAAATTAAAAAAAAAAAAAAGGACTTCTCACAAAATGCAATTTCTACAAGAAACCCTCGACCAAATGCTTTGACCTCAACTAGATTTGCTTCAAGCCATATTCAAAACCCTAAAAACGAGTGAAGGGGTAAAGGCTAAAGGAAATCCAAACTAGATCTGCTCCAAGTTGTAGAGAGAGAGAGAGAGGGAGGGAAAGGGAATAGGGGAAGAGGGCACTGAGAGAGAGAGAGAGAGAGAGAGAGAATGGGGGCGAAGGGCGCTGGGAGTGAGAGAGAGAGAGAGGGAATGGGGATGGAGGGTGCTGGAAGAGAGATGACATAAGAAAAATGCTCGTTTCTTTTATCTTTTTCTAGCGGCTGCTTTTAATTAGCACAAAGAGTTCCCCTAACACCACACTTTCGGTGGCGCTCATTTCCTTCTATCGTCAACAGCCACACGATGCCCAACAATTCTTACCTTTGCCCACAGTTCGTACTGGTCATCGGCAAAAAAAGAGAGTCGGTAATGGCCCACTTTCTTGTAGTGTACTTTAGTCAAAACCCATCTAAAAAATTAGGTTGAGTTAGCTAAACTGTAGACTGACCCAACCTACACTTAAGGCCACCCATTTTAAATTAGGGCTATGGCCTTAAGTGGGTCTACATTAGGCTCAAGTCCAACCCATACAGGTCAGGTCTCAAACCCACTGGCCAATTTGGCCTGTTTGTTGCTTAAGGCAAAGTACAATTCTTATAAGGTAAATAGGTAGTAGGAAAAGTTCAAAAGTGAGATGGTGTTCTCTTACCATGATCGTCGAGTGATGAAAAGACCTATTAATTAAATTCTTTCTATAAATTTATGTTGCATAGAATAAAGAAGTATAACAAAGTTTATAGGTATTAGCTCTGAACAAAATAGTGATGAGAAAGACCTTAGTGAGATTTAAGCTAGCCACACATATTGGCTAATTTTGACGCTTCCTTTAAAACGTGCTTTCCTTGTCTTCTAAAATACCATCCCCCACAAGTATTTCTCTTTTTGCTAGATGTTTTGATATTCGACCATCAGGCTATGAGGGTTTTGTATTCATTGCCAACCACAGAAATCTTACTCACATTAACGAAGGACATTTTATATAGGAACTCACTTTTTGTACAAGTGGCAAATGTAAATGAGATCTGTACCAACCATCAAGTAGGTCCTACCATGGATGGGCCATATCCAAAAATTCACCCACTACACCAAAATCTATATTTAGGAACGGTGGAAAACCATTCCGAAACCATTTGGAAATGATTTTCAACCGTGGTTAAATAGGGCATCGCAAAAAATTAGGGACCGTCGTAAATTTTCAATTTATGAACAATATTTTCTCTTATTTAGGAACAGTTTTTAACCCTTATTTCGGAAGGTCGATAAAAGCCATGCAACTATTGGGAAAGGCAACTACTGGCTAATAATTCCTAAAATATTTATTGAAATATTTATTGGAAATGTATTTATTTTTCTTCCAAATGTGGGTACTGGAGATATCAATATGTCATTTGGTAGAAAATAATAGCTATTCTTAGTGAGACCAACAACAGAAGGTAATGCTTAAAATGCCATCAAAGTTACTTTCCCATAGGTGCAATGCTTAAAATGCCATCAAAAGGTTAATTTATGTGCAATGCTTAAAATGCATCAAAAAGTTAATTTATGTGCAATGCTCAAAATGCCATCGCAAGCTTCATAAATTGTAGTATGCTAAAACATAATCAATGGATTGGGTAATGCTAGAATAAGAATTTCACCTAATCTTTTGTATGTTACTTTTATTAACTCCATCCTCACTAATGTTAGCGTTATTTACTCATCTTGATGACAAGCACAATGTCACGCCCCAGACTCGATAACCGGACTCACAAGGAACCCGTTGGCCGGTTCTAACCGCAACAGCCTCTGTAGTACCCCATTCTCGGCTCCTGAGGCAGGTCCCGATCGTGGGATCATACAAAGAGGATTTTCATAACAGTATAATCATTACCAATACGAGCATACCCAAGATCACAACAAGTACATCTGAGAATAACAAAGGGCACACACCACAAAATTCACTAAAAATTTAAACTTTTACAAGTTTACATCAGGTTCAAAAGAACATACATAAGGTAATAAGAAAAGAGAGAGAAATCAACAACACTGGAGTCCTCACTGCTCAACTCTACTCCACGCTCTCCTGCTACGATGCCTGCCTAGAGTCTCCTGCACGCATCAATCTTGCATAAGTAGCTTAGAGGGTGGTGAAAGTGTGTGTCAATGGTGCACGGAAGATAGTAGGAGGTATAAGGAAAGAAACATGCTTAATGAGAATATCACCAGCCTTACCAAGGCTTATCATGAATATGATGCAATGAGTACTAGACGCTATACCAAGGCAATGCATGAAGGGGCTTACACAGCCAATATGAATGCGATGCAAGTAATGTCAATACTCATAACCAAACCATATGTCAAGTATATTTTCAATCATAAGGAAATCACCGGGGTCCATTACACTGCTGAATAACTGCCGCTCTACAGACCCCGCACAGTCAAACGAGCGTAAGGGACCTCACTACCCGCCTGTGGACAGTCAATCACCAGCAAGGGCTGACAGTAATGGACCCATTTACGAGCTGGTCAGACTCAGCCTAGCAATGCCTCCTCACACTAGGTAGGTAATGCCACACCCCTATCTAACTGACTACACGACAGTGGGAGTCGCGGCCTAACGGTATAAGGCCCTCATGCGCTCATAGTTTCCACTCAGTCACGACATTAGAGCAAATCCTTGATACCATGGAAGTTTTGGAAATTTCACCCATGGGCATCCTATGCACCCGGTATGCTCAAGTAATATTTTTGATGTCCACACATGCGGCCATCCATAAATGTCCTTGTGGAGGTAAGGCCCTGATGAAGCAAGGGCGGTATCATCATAAAATGTGATGCCAATGCATGAGTTGCACACACAGATCATGCACAAGGTTCAGGCACTCAATGTGCTCAAGGGGAGAAACTCCATCCTTCAATGACCACCAAACAATGTAATCAATTCATACAGACGATGCGTATGAGTTACAATGATGTAAGTGTGCTACCTGTGGAATATGGAATCCTCTGTCCCAAGGAGGGTTAAGGTCTAGGCACATAGACAGGTGTTCTAAGGAGAAGAAAAGTCCTCTAGTGGGAGCCCAGTACTTTGGGATGGTTCACAAACTAAGATAGTCAAAATCCTGAGGAACGGTCCTAGCCAGGTCCAAGGTGGGCCTTCAACCACCTATAAGGGTCTCTATGGGCCTACCTTAGGGCCACCAAGGAGGACATCCAACCTCAACTGGGTCCCAAATGGTAGCCTGCTACATATGCAAAGAAAGGTCCAAGGCACAATCAATCAATGGCCTAGTGGGCCATACACTAAGCCCAAAACATAGGCAACCTGGTGGGCCCTTAAGCAAGGTTAGGGCCCAACCATAAGGGTCATGGGTTCACTCATTATGGTGGGCCTAATGGGCAGCCCATTATCCCAACATATGGGAAATCCTTATATTTTAAACACAAGTAAGTTGGGCCTCACATCTCGACCCAAGTATGGATTTATTATAGTGGACAAATAAGGGCCCAACTACTTAAGTATTTGGACCATAAGACCCATCACAATGACATGGTAAATATAGGATCCAAGGGTTCAACAGGCCTATCAAAATTTCCAGCCCAACCAAGGCTATAAGGCCCATACTTAACTAAGAGACTAGCCCAAGAAAAATCCAATTGGCATGGGCCTTTAATCATGCCCCAAAAAAATAATAAAATAAAATTAAGATGGTAAGATAGCTGTCTTAAATCCTCCTCAAATATAGTTGGCCATATTTCCCCAAAAGAACATTTATAAGCAACAATTATTGGGCTCAATGCCAAATTCCAGCCCACCCAAATTTCTGGGTTGGTTGGAGTCCAACAATATAAGTATTTCTTATTATATTTGATCCTTGATGGCCCACACACATCACTGTGGGCCCCACCATATGAGAGAGGATATGCCACACATATATCAAGTGGGCCAGGCCGTTAGAATGCAAGCCCAGCAGTAGCCTAAGACAGGGATGTCCCATGTGTAAGCAGCCTTATGGGCTCGGGGTATCTGGCCCAAAAATCCACCCAATAGACCCCAATTGAATACCAAAAAAAAAGGAGGATGATCAATCCCCTAAGGACCCCACATGGATGGGTGGTGAGATATACAATACATCAAGGTGGGCCCACAAAACAGGCTGGACGGCCAGCCTGTTACATGTGATTGAACTTGGTGCTCAGCCAGGTTTATGTGCCATTGTGGTATTCGAGCACAAGTCGTGACATTTGTGCCATATCACCCATAGCACAACGTCAGATGGGGACTTGGGCCTAATATTAGGCATCATCGCCACGATTGATGCCATATGTGCCATTTGTACATCAAATGCATGATCACATCTATATAGATGCATGACCCATTTCATGTATTTGAGGCTTGAATCGTGTTGAAAGAGCCATTTGTACGATAATGTATATATGGCTGGTTGAAATATATTTGAGCACAAGCCTCAAATACATGATCGCACAAATGGCTCTTTCGTGTAGTCTTGTGCACAAGCCTGAATCGTGTATTTGAGCACAAGTGTATTTCAACCAGCCATCGTGAGGCTTGAATCGTGTTGAAATATACATGAAATATATACATGTATATATACAGGCTTGTGCTCAACCAGCTATCGTGTTGAAAGAGCCATCGTGTAGGCTTGTGCTCAACCAGCCATCGTGTAGCCTGTATTTCAACACGATGGTTGAAATATATTTGAGGCTTGTGCTCAAATATATACATGAAATATATTTGAGCACAAGCCATCGTGTAGGCTTGTGCTCAAATATATTAGGCCCAAGTCCCCATCTGTGCCATTTGTACATCAAATGCTTGTGCTTAAATAAATTTGAGCACAAGCCTACACGATGGCTGGTTGAAATATATATTTGAGCACAAGCCTACACGATGGCTGATTGAAATATATTTGAGCACAAGCCTACACGATGGTTGTATTTCATCATGGGACTTGGGCCTAATATTTGAGCACAAGCCTACACGATTCAACGTCAGCCACTGGCAAATCAAGCCTCCAAATATTTGAGCACAACCCACGATGGCTGTATTTCATACATGATGGCTTGTGCTCAAATACAGCCATCGTGTAGGCTTGTGCTCAAATTTGATTATAAGCTAGCACAAGCCTACACGATGGTTGTAATAGCCTACACGATTCAAGCCTGTATTTCAACACGATTTCTAGCACAAGCCATCATGTAGGCAGATTCTCAATAGAAAAGCTTACACGATGGCTTGTGTTGTAACAAGCCTACACGATGGTTGTATTTCCAGCACAAGCCTACACGATTTCTAGCACCTCATTCGCCAAATGGACGGAGACGAATATGAGACTTAGTGGAGAACTTGGCTTGTGCTCAAATATATTTCATGTATTTGAGCACAAGCCTACACGATGGCTTGTGCTGGAACTTGGTGCCATTGCGACCGCATCGTCGCCACGATCACGATCACAAGCTATTGCGGTCGCAATGGCATAAGCCTACACGATCGTGGGACTTGGTCCTCAAACTTAGTGCTCGAATATTAGGCCCAAGTCCCCATCTGTGCCATTTGTACATCAAATGCATGGTGTTGATGTTCTACACACATCATGGTATTCAACACACACTATACATGAAATATATTTGAGCACAAGCCTACACGATGGTTGTATTTCATGTATTTGAGGCTTGTGCTCAAATATATTTCATGTATTTGAGGCTTGTGCTCAACCAGCCATCGTGTTGAAAGAGCCATCGTGTAGGCTTGTGCTCAACCAGCCATCGTGTAGGCTTGTGCTCAACCAGCCATCGTGTAGCCATCGTGTAGGCTTGTGCTAGTTTGAGCTCAAATACAGCCATCGTGTATTTCAGCACAAGCCTACACGATGGCTGGTTGAGCACAAGCCTCAAATACATGAAATATTTTTGAGCACAAGCCTCAAATACATTAAATACAACCATCTTTCATAAGCCAACACAAGCCATCGTGTAGGCTTGTGCTGGCTTGTGCTCAAATACATGATGGCTTGTGCTTAAATACATGAAATACAGCCATCTTTCATACATGATGGCTTGTGCTCAAATACAGCCATCGTGTATTTCATACATGATGGCTTGTGCTCAAACTAGCCCTCGATTCATGATGGCTGTATTTGAGCACAACCCACGATTCAACGTCAACCACTTGCAAATCAAGCCTCCAAATATTTGAGCACAACCCACGATGGCTGTATTTGAGCACAAGCCTACACGATGGCTGTATTTGGGCCTAATATTTGAGCACAAGCCTACACGATTCAACGTCAGCCACTTGCAAATCAAGCCTCTAAACTCCTACACCATGAAGGTCTTGAGCCTATGAAGAAGTTTTAAAGGTGAAGATCAACTTTTAATGGAGTGATTGGGAGTATTTTGAGGATTAGGGGACTGGAAAAGAGAGGGAGAGCAAGGAAAGTTGCTGGAAATTCTAGCAATGGAGGGAAATGAGAGGGAGGGAGAGAATAAAGAGAGAGAAAAATGGCATCATTATTTTATAAGAGAAGTCATCATAGCATAGGGAGGAGATTACAATGTTTAGGCTTTTAGACTAGGCTTGGGTGGTGTTTGTTGAGATGGGTGATGTTTCCATAGAATTTGTGTGGTGTGTGTGTAGTGTGCAGGGGGACTTGTGATATGGGTGATGGTGGTCCACATGTATTCCACCTAAGTGGGCCACATGATCAATGGTCATACAATGAAATGTACACAACTTTTGATCTACATATCGGATTTATGCGCGAGACACGGCGTTGGAATCGTGGCGACGATGCGGTCGTAATGACATAGGTCTCGGGTCAATCCGAGTTGGGTTTATGTGACTGAACTCAAGGATGACTGCAAACACTATCTGAGGGTCGCGAGCCGCTGAAATTTGACTAGTAGGACCGCGGGACCAAAATGGATAGAGTGCATACTCACACACACACATGCACACATGCGAACTCGGTTCGTGTCTCACACACAATGAACTAAAAGTATGTTTTATCATTGATAATGTTATTTTATTTATAAGATCAAATTATTACGAAAAGAAAGACAAGAAAAAGAAGAAGAAGAAGACGAGGAAAGAAAAAAAAATGATGATACTCAAATATCAATCCTACTAGTGGTCATTTTTCTCGTTCTTTTCTTTTTTCCAAGAAAAAACAAGTATATGTGGGCTGCACTGTCAAACTTATAGTCATTTTCAGTAATATGATTGACTATGGGTGCTACAAGTCAATTAAACCATTGATCCATTTTTAAAAATATGGTCAATTATGGTGACATCCCATAAGGAAAAAAAAAAGTCAGTAGGTTCCCCTTTTACACTTGCACAAATGGTCTTAAAAAGCAGCCATTAAAATCACATTTATCTTTTATTGCTTCTCATATAAGAGATGATCTCCAAATTCACCAACAATTGAAGTACAAAAGTCGAATAAAGATTAAAATAATAATAATCAAACATTGGTTAATTACTAGCTATTAGTCACATTAATGTGAATAGTCATAGCAAAAATCAGTTCTGCATTCCAGACTAGGAACTTTCTTTTTCTTTTTTCTTTTCATTTTTTCTTTTTTCCTTTTGCAAGAAGGTAAGAAATTGTTTCTTCTACTTAGCATCAGCAGTTCACAACTATCTGTTGGGATGCCTTGCACAAACCTTAGGATCTAGCCTCCCGAAACAAACCAGAATTATGGATAATAAAGCAATGAAATAAATCAAAGCATCAATCACACACCACATAAGAGATTTTTACGTGGAAAACCCTCAAAGAGGTAAAAACCACGGGACCTCGTCCAGATCAACAATCCACTATGAAGTAGAACGTTACAATCTTCTTCACTCACGCAGGAGTGGATAAACAATAAGAGAAATAGAGAAAACGGAGAGATCTAACCGATTACGAGGACATAGAAGCGCTGAGATGTAGATTGCAAAGTAGAGAACCTCCTCGAGCAGAACCTCCCTTCTATAGGATTCCTCTCTCTCTTTCTCCCTCTCTCTCACCTTTGATAGCCCTAAACCCTTTAGCAAATACCTTGTAAAGCTTTAGGAAACCCTCTTGCTATTTTGTGATACCTAGAAAAACCCTAGGCAACTCCTTTTATAGTTTCGGGAAACTCCTTTCCGCATCCCAGTTGCGAAAGGACTCAAATCCGCAGTTTCGCGCAAAATCGCGGAACAAACTGCGTAACCTTCGACTAGTCGAGACATCCCTTCGACCAGTCGTAGGCCCCCTTCGACCAGTCGAAGGTTCCTTCGACCAGTCGTAGCTACAGTAAAAAACAGCAAAATTACTCACTGGACTTTGAGTCGAAGTTTCGATTCGAACCTTCGACCGGTCGACCACCAGCCTTCGACCAGTCGAGCAGGGCTCTCGACCAGTCGAAGATGGGTCAAAATAACCCATCAAATCTCCTCCTTTTTGACCCAGGAGGGATCCACCTTCTTCAAGCCAGCTAGGTTTCTACAAACCTCGAACTTGCCCTTGAGCAAAGCCTTGGTCATCATGTCTGACCCATTATCGTCCGTGTGGACTTTCTCAAGCTGTAACACCTTCTGTTCCAAAGTATCCCTGATCCAGTGATACCGAATCTCTATGTGCTTCGACTTGGAATGCTGACTTGGATTCTTGCTCAAGTGTTAGCTCTCTAACTATCGCAATAGACCACGTGCTCCTCCTGCTTTAGGCTAAGTTCCTGTAGGAACCTTTTCATCCAAAGCATCTCTTTACATACTTCTGTGACTGCAATGTATTCGGCCTCTGTCGTCGACAATGCTACGACCTTCTGTAGCTTGCTCTACCAAGAGACCGCTCTCCCTACAAACGTGAACATGAACCCCGATGTAGATTTTCTGAAGTCTATGTCACCTGCCATATCTGCATCTGTGTAGCCCTCTAACACAGGTTTTCCGTCACCATAGCATAGGCTCAACCTGGATGAGCCTCTTAGATACCGTAGTATCATTTCACTGCTGACCAATGCTCTTTGCCAGGATTGGCAAGGTACCGGCTGACAACACCAACCGCATATGCTATGTCTGGGCGTGTACATACCATTGCATACATCAAACTTCCTACTGCTGACGCATAGGGTATTTTCTACATCTCTTCCACCTCTTCCTTCGTCTTGGGACACTGCCTGTCGCTCAATCTGAAGTGACCATCCAGTGGAGTACTGACCGGCTTCGCTGTATTTATATTGAACCGCTCTAGGACTTTCTCAATATACCGCTCTTGTGACAGCCAAAGCTTCCTGCTGCTTCTGTCACGGATTATCTCCATTCCTAGGATCTGTTTAGCCGGGCCCAAGTCTTTCATCGCAAAAGACTTGCCCAACTCCTGTTTCAGTCTGTCAATCTTCTTGATGTCTTTTCCCATGATGAGCATGTCATCAACATATAACAGCAGAACTAAGAAATCACCGTCTGAGAACTTACGCGTGAACACACAGTGGTCCGACTCCATTCTGTCATACCCATGCTATGACATGAACGAATCGAACTTCTTGTACCATTGTCGTGGAGCTTGTTTCAGCCCATACAAGCTCTTCCTCAGCCTACACACCATATGCTCCTTGCCCTTGACTTCGAACCCCTCTGGTTGGTGCATGTAGATCTCTTCTTCCAGGTCACCATGGAGAAAGGCAGTTTTAACATCTAACTGCTCTATCTCCAGATCCATGCTAGCCGTCAACCCAAGCAACACCCGTATGGATGTCATCTTCACCACTGGTGAGAATATCTCCTCGAAGTCTATGCCTTTCCTCTGACCAAACCCTTTCACCACAAGTCTGGCCTTGAACCTCGTCTGTGAATTCTTCTGCTCAATCTTCTTCCTGAACACCCACTTGTTGCTCAGAGCTTTCTTGCCCTTAGGCAGTTTCACCATGTCATAGGTGTGGTTCTTATGCAAGAATTTCATCTCCTCTTGCATAGCTTTCAACCACTCCCCCTTATGTTCGTCGGCTAGGGCCTCAGAATAATCTTCTGGTTCTCCCCCATCGGTTAGCATAATGTACTCATGCGGCGAGTACCTCTTGGACGGCTGTCTGTCCCTAGATGACCTCCTCACCTGTGGCTCAACAGGTGGATCAAGTGGGGGCTGCTCCCCTGGTCCATCTTCTGAAGGAACTCCCTCGTCCTCTGCACCTTGCTGTACTCCCCCGTCATCAGGCACCACGGGAGGAGTAATCGGATCCATGTCCTCTAGCTCACCTGAACTAGGCTGGTTCTTCTCTGGCTTACCAATGTCTTTGATACACTAATCTTCAAAGAAAACCACATCTCTGCTCTGACGAGCTTCTTCTCGGTCGGATCCCATAACTTGTAACCGAATTTTTCATCACCGTACCCTAAGAACACACACTGCCTGATCTTCATATCGAGGTTGGACCTCTCGTCCTTTGGTACATGAACGGATGCCCTGCATCCAAATACCCTAAGATGACTGTACGATGGATCCTGTCCAGTCCACACCTTCTCAGGTAATTCTCCATTCAACGGGGCTGATGGAGACCTGTTTATCAAATACACCGCCGTGCGCATTGCTTCTCCCCAGAACGTCTTGGGCAACTTCGCATGGAATAACATGCATCTGATTCTCTCAATAATGGTGCGATTCATTCGCTCAACTACACCATTATGCTGGGGGGTCTTGGGAACCGTCTGTTCATGTCGTATACCCTGGGACTTGCAGTACTCATGAAAGTTGCCAATGTATTCACCACCATTGTCAGTGCGGATGCACTTCAATGATCTACCTGTCTCTCTCTCGACTATAGCATGAAACACTTTAAACACACCAAAGACCTCGTCCTTGGATTTCAAAGCATAAACCCAAACCCTCCTAGATGCATCATCTATAAAAGTAACAAAATACAATGCCCCACCCAAGGTTTTTGTCCTCATAGGACCACAAACATCAGAATAAACCAAATCTAATGCATGCACTTTATTAACATGAGAAGCAGTTTTAACGAATGAAACTCTATGCTGTTTCCCTGATAAACAATCAAGGCAGGTTTTAAGAGGCATACCTGTCACGTCTGGAAGGAGTTGCTTCTTTGCTAGTACCTGAAGCTCTTTTTCACTCATGTGGCCTAGACGCCTGTGCCACATGTCAATAGCTGAATCTTCCGCTGCGTTCAACCCACCCTTGCATACACTGACACTTGCCTTGTACAGGGTGCAACACTTCTTTCCTCTGGCAGCGATCAATGAACCCTTGATGAGCTTCCAGCGCCCACCAGCGAACCGGCTTTCATAGCCATCATCATCTATCCTTCTCGTCGACATCAAGTTGAGGCGAAGGTCTGAGATATGCCTCACATCCCTGAGAACCAATGTGCAGCCCACATCAGTTTTCACACAAATATCACCGACTCCCACAATTTTTGATACGCCAGAATTTCCCATCCTCACGGTCCCTAAGTCGCCTGACTTGTAGCTTGTGAAGAAGTCCCTGTGCGGAGTCGCATGAAAAGAAGCTCCCGAGTCAATCACCCAATCGGTGTCCTGACTCGTATCTGTGAGACACACATCATGATCTGCTGAAAGAATAATAACAACGTCGCCATCTGAAGCGACCGCAGTGGAATCTAATTCATCTTCCTTCCCTTTTCCTTTCTTGTCGTTCTTACGACATTCATGCTTATAGTGGCCCTTCTTGCCACAATTCCAGCATTCAACATCTTTTCTGTTGCTCGACTTGCCTCTTGATTTATCTCGGGCCTTCCCGCCCTTCCTGTTCTTTTCTCTCCCCCGTTCCTGTGTCACAAGGGCCTCTTGCTGAGTAGACCCCTGAGACTTCCTCCTTGTCTCTTCATTAAAGAGACAGCTAGTTACCTGTTCCATGGATATCTTTCCGTCTGGCGCGGAGTTACTTAGAGACACCACCAATGTCTCCCAACTGTCAGGCAATGAACTAAGCAATAGTAAAGCCTGCAATTCATCATCCAGGACCATCTTCATAGAGGTGAGTTGGTTCACTATATTGTTGACCTCATTCATGTGCTCGACCACAGAACCACCATCCTTGAACTTGAGATTCACAAGTCGCCTTATCAGAAATATCTTATTATCGGCTGTCTTCCTCTCATACAACCCTTGTAATTTCAGTCATAGGCTAGCGGCTGAGGTTTCCATAGACACATGGTGGAACACAGAATCATCCAGCCATTGTCTAATAAACCCCACCGCCTTTCGGTCCATCTTCTTCCAATCATCATCAGTCATATCCTTGATTTTGCTGATATGCCTAAAATTGGAGAATATAGGTCCTTGCAATAAAGCAAGTCCTCCATCTTAGCCTTCCATATGGTCCAGTTAGAACCATTGAGGCTGATCATCCTTGATGAGCCACCTTCCATAATTCAAAACCGATCCTTACCCATTCAATGAACTTAGCTCTGATACCACTTTGTTGGGATGCCTTGCACAAACCTTAGGATCTAGCCTCCCGAAACAAACCAGAATTATGGATAATAAAGCAATGAAATAAATCAAAGCATCAATCACACACCATACAAGAGATTTTTACGTGGAAAACCCTCAAAGAGGTAAAAACCATGGGACCTCGTCCAGATCAACAATCCACTATGAAGTAGAACGTTACAATCTTCTTCACTCACGCAGGAGTGGATAAACAATAAGAGAAATAGAGAAAATGGAGAGATCTAACCGATTACGAGGACATAGAAGCGCTGAGATGTAGATTGCAAAGTAGAGAACCTCCACGAGCAGAACCTCCCTTCTATAGGCTTCCTCTCTCTCTTTCTCCCTCTCTCTCACCTTTGATAGCCCTAAACCCTTTAGCAAATACCTTGTAAAGCTTTAGGAAACCCTCTTGCTATTTTGTGATACCTAGAAAAACCCTAGGCAACCCCTTTTATAGTTTTGGGAAACTCTTTTCCGCATCCCAGTTGCGGAAGGACTCAAATCCGCAGTTTCGCGCAAAATCGCGGAACAAACTGCGTAACCTTCGACTAGTCGAGACATCCCTTCGACCAGTCGTAGGCCCCCTTCGACCAGTCGAAGGTTCCTTCGACCAGTCGTAGCTACAGTAAAAAATAGCAAAATTACTCGCTGGACTTTGAGTCGAAGTTTCGATTCGAACCTTTGACCGGTCGACCACCAGCCTTCGACCAGTCGATCAGGACTCTCGACCAGTCGAAGATGGGTCAAAATAACCCATCACTATCAACTTTGCCCCTTAAGCTTTAACATAGTCCATCCAAACTATAAAAGTTTTTTTTCCTGAAATTTCTAATTTTATTTTATCATTTTTCTTTTATTGAAGAAATAAGAACTCAACTAAATAAACAAAACTTTTGAAATATAATTAAAAAAATTAGTTATTGAGGTAGACGGTGCTGACCAAATCTAATCACTTGTAAGGCCATCATTGCGAACTCAAAGAAATCATAGCACGTTCCATAATTTTTGGGAATTGGATGTTCCTATGTTTTGTAATTTCCCTCTTGGCTGCTTTGATGGCTTTGGCCTCCATCCCCATAGGAACTTTGAATTAAAATATGTCGAAAGATTCACACAAGCAAGCAAGATTAAGTTTGCAGAGAAACATTAACATAGATACCTTTGGTTGATACCAAAAGAACATATTTGTTAGAAGTAAACAAAATATAAAACCAGCACATGCAATGAACGTAACAAATATTGTACAGAAACTTCTCACTTATGGGTGTAGATGTCACTTGTCATGGGTTCTCTGCATAAGATTGGTTCTTCTTCCCTAGTGTTTGATGTCATGGCCATGGCCACTAGAAAACTGAAGAGTGAACTAGCTCAAATTCAAGTACAAGTACACTGTTATCAGCATTAAGGTCTGTCCAAAACAGAATAGCAAATGGCCAAAAGATGAATTCATTCTCTTCTAACAAGGATACATCAACGGTAACCAGAATGGAACGGACAACCAAGATTGAAGTGATATTAACAATGTAAAACCCAAACAATAAACTCTTAATGAACTCATGTAATCCGTATCAAACTCATTTTAAGGGAGAGACAGACCTTGGTTAACAAATGGACAATTGTTCACATTTTTCTCTATCATCTTTGTTTCTTCATTGACAATAGTGGAAACCACTCAATTGATGTGATTCATAGGAATGTGAATTTCCAACAGTATTTTCCATCTCTTAAGGACTGGATGACCATTGCCTTTTCGCCCTGCCTAACAGTTAACCTATGCGTCTCTTTTGTGGTATCTCGAGTGTTTCAACAGAGGCTGATGCGAATCTGACCAACCTTCTCTTTTGTACTTATTGGATATCTCTAAAAATTAGAAGTAGGTGGTTTAGTATTGATGCTACTGAACATGGTCCAAATGTTATGGGTACACATGAGTACCTGCATTGCCACTGGGAAGTCATCAGCAAAATCTGGAGGGAAGAAAAGATCTGCTTGTTTCTTTGTGAAACCAGGTTTACCTGGTAAAGAATTCAAAAGGATTAGTACACAAAACATCAATGACTAGAAGGCTGTGTGTCCAAACAACTCAACGAACACATAAGATTTGAAATGTAAATTCCAAGCTGCATAGTAACAACAATTATCTAGATGCCAACACAATTACGTTTATTTGCCTCCATTAATAAAATTGATGGTTACCCTTGATATAGGAGCATTAAAAGGAAAAAGATAACCAATACCAATAACATAGAATGGAAAACCATTTGTGTCATTTGTAGTTTTAAAAGACACAGGAGCATTAAAAGGCAAAAGATAACCAATATCAATAATATAGAATAGAAAACCATCTGTGCCATTTGTAGTTTTAAAAGGGAAAGACAGCCAATGGCATAAAATATATAGATGTGATCAATACAAGGAGCAAACCTGGCTGAGCACCAAGTTCAATCACATGTAACTTTGATGTAATCTGTCTTGCATTGGTGGTCTTTGAGGCAAAGGCAATAAGAATGGAAGGGTTTTCATTTCCAGCAACCTGTTTAAGCCATGAAGATCATCAAAAAAAGTATCAAACCAAGTCAAACAACAACAAACTGAACAATATATGGGTAGGATATGTTGGTATACAAGATGATAAACAAAATGAAGGAAAGGCTCACACTTTTAGTGAAGCAAATGATGCAGCATGTGCTTCAAGAGCTTGACTACGCTACTGATCCACAGAAAAAAGCTACATATTCCCCTTCACCAGCTGTGGCCTCTACAAGCAAAATTGGAAGACAAAACAAAAGAATTAGAAACATAAAAAATTTCAAGGTTATAACGGAAAGGGATAGAATTTATTTTCAACTACTACTGAATTCAATTCTAATCACTTCCATGATTGAAGGAAACAAAAAATGATGAGGAAGTAGGCCATCTTTTCCAGGGTAATCTGAAGCAGAAAGCGACATCACATGATAAGATCAAGCTCCTGGTAAACGAGCTCAGTACTCTAAGGTGCATGGAAACAAACACAAAAGAATCTTTCCGGCAATAAAACTATATGATCAATAAATTCATCGACAATTATTTACAATGTTAAAATCAGCAATTAATTATTCATTGCTAATATTATTTCCAATAAATAGTTGCAAAAATATGAAATTACCTGCAAAGGGGTTAGTTTAAACTATGAACAAGCATCATTCTCTCCTCTTTGAGCATAAACACAAGAAATGCCTCTTCCAAGCCATGCCGCCAATCTTGCTAAAACCTCAGCTATAGCAATACACGAGGTTCCTCAGATTTAGAACTTTTCGATAAGATCTTCACTGAAATCACATTTCCAAAGGTGTTATTTACAATCAACAAGTTTCCAAGGGCATGAAACTTTCTTTGAAACCAAAATTGACAAGAACTGCATGTAGAAAGAAAATACCCAGATATCGACGGGTATTCTCCGTAACCCTTTATAGGAATTCCTCATCGATATCCTTGTACTGCAGGAAATCTAGAATTCTGATAGAAAACTCAAAGATGCAAAAGGAAAACAACAAATAAGCAGAAATGGAGGGGATTTACATTCACTGCTTCCCGCTCAGCTGCATAAACAACACATAACATGAGTGGCGTAGAACACCATATAGAGTACAGGACATATTCCAGGAAGCTTGCGGAAGCCATAAATTGAGAACTCAGAAGAGGTCTATTCAGTCCCAGTGAACTTCATAAATGGAATGGTCTAAGGAAATACCACATGAAATATTTCAGAAGTAAACAAGTCTGTTTAGCAATTTGCAGCCTTCCTGACATGAAAGAAAGCCAATAAAAAGGTTTACACCCTTCAAAACATAACATACTAAAATTTTTAGGATGGACTCAGAAATGCAAGCATCATCAACTGGAAGGTCAAGAATCAAAAGACAATCTTTATATGATCTTTGGACCTGAAATCTTGAGTAGACCATCATACCTTTCAAGTCAGGCTTCCTTTCAACTTTTGTCTTGTTCAACCTATTCACTATCTCATTCAGGCGCTTCTCTACTCTCACGGTGAGGACCTATACACAAGCATCACAACCAGTTAGAATTAGAAGGCCCTATCTCTTCACACAATGAATTTTTGCTCAGTATGCAGAAAGAAGCAAGCTGCAGACAATGCAAAATCATTCATGCTAATGGAATCTCAAAGGATTGATACGATGACTACTGATATGATCTAATTCATAAGTTTTTATATAATAGCTTATGTCAGATTACAGGTAGAGTTAGTAGGACTTGTTGAGAATTTTTTCAAGAAAATGAAGAGTGTCGATTAGAAAATTCTGACTGTGAGAACAATTCCCTGCAGGAAATTTTTAGAACAAATCCAACAGTTAGAGAAATAACATAATGCTAAAGGTAAGATCAATTCCTATAGATAGAAAAATAACATTTTAATACTAAAGTAATATTTAGACAATGTAGGATTTGCATCTGTGAGATTCCTTGCCACAACAGTGAGCCCCTAGGCACTGAGGTGGATTTGCATCTATGATCCAAAATCATTACGGGTAAGAAAATGTCACCTGAAAAATGACCAAACAAAGTAGAAATTTTAGAGGTAGATTCACTTGACAAAATCCAATTTGTTCATTCAAGCAAAGAAAAATCAAACTTTGATTTTAAGAGAACATGGATTCATATAAAAGAATGAGTTTCAGTTCATATGTTACAAGTGCAATGTAGAAAGTAGCCAAGCATTCCACACCTAATGTTCTTTTTGTATTCTTTAATCAAGTCATCTATGTTGCCACCATTATATCTTCCTTCTAAATCTCTGAATCAAGGCTACCTGTATCGTTGTCGATCATGTGCTCGTGTTTCCTATTAGGCAAATATGCTAGTTGCAACAACAACAATTTAATAACATACCACAATTTGACGAGCAAAGATGAATTGAAAAATTCACATCATACAAATTAAAAACAAACCCATCTCAAAAGCTAATTATTCCAAAATTCCTAAGGATAACATTCATCAGAATGCAGAAAATACTTTTAACAAAAATATCAACCAGCTTTTTATGGTGCAAACTCAAGCTAATAAAGGATTAAAAGCAGGCACCTCATCTTCACCAAAAGAGTGACATCTCTATGGTTAGCCTTTTTAAGAATACTCAAAGGCTATTGAATTCTTAGAAGGTCGTTGAATTCAACCCATCAAGGTTGCTTTTTCTTTCTCCTCTTCTTCCAATCTTGATTGCAATATACCTTGCCAGCTTCAAGCTTCATTGACTAAAAAACTAAACACATTACCAGGAGAAAACTGAAAAACCAAAACAGTAGTAGAAATCATTGCACTAATAACAATTGTGAAACTTTATGTGAGATACACATCAAAGTTAAGTATTACAAACAGTCAGCGTAGAAATTCTATGCAAACCAGTATTCATCCATTTGGGGAGATCATTTTAGATCTTGATCCCAAAAAATGAGTAATTTCCAAGGCTTAAGTGGACCACGCCACAAATAGCAGTGGGGACAATGATTCTCAGCGTTAAAACATTCGTAGGGCCCACTGTGATGTTTACTTTCCATCCAATTTCACACGGACCTGAATGAACAGAAAAAACAAATATCATATTCATCCAAATTTTCTATGACCCTCAAAAGGTTTCAATGGCTAGCGTTTAATCGCCCACTGATTTTTACAGTGTGGTCCACTTTATTTTTTGATGAGTCTTATTTTTCAGCTCAAGACTTAGTACAAGCTCACCAAGTGGATGGACGGTTTGGATATAACTCATACCTCATGATGGGACCCACAGAACTTGGTGATGTCAACACATACCTAGTGGTGGTGTGTGGTACGCTAGCCAATCTGCTACCCTTTTACCCTACAAGGTGGACGGTCCTATTGGGGGTTTTATGGGTTTCACCTTGATGTCGTATGTTTTATCCGCACCGTCCATCTATTTTGGATGATCAGTTTAGGGCATGAGTTGAAAAATGAGTTAGTTGCACATTTCAGGTGGAGCACGCTAAAAAAACCGGTGATTTAACGGTTAAAATTAAAAACTTCTTTGGCCAATGGTAACAATTAAAAACTTATTTTGTGTGGTGTGGTCCGCCTCAATTTTGAATTTATCTCATTTTTTAGCCCACGCCCTAAGATCATTTGCCAAAATGAATTGATGGTGTAGATACACCTTATTACATCAATGTGGCCCTATGGTCAGGGTCTCACTTCAGTGCCATAGTTAGCCACCATTCGAGGAAGCGGTTTGTGTAGTGGGCGTGGATTCCGGGAAGCTAACTGACGCAGGGGAGGACGTGAGGTCGAGCACCGTCTTCCTCAAGAGGATAAATATTCCGAATCCACGGAACTTCTCTGGACTCCTCACAGAGACTTCTCGAATCCACGAGAAAAGATAGCAGAAAATAGAAATAAATTCTAAATAAATTCGAAATAGATTAATGAATCATTGATAATTTTCTAATGTGTCTCCTTACACTATTAATAAAGAAAAAAAATAAACTAAAATTCGTAATTACCAAAAATAGCAAAATTCTAACTCTAATAAAAATCCTAATTCTAATACAACTCTTCTAAAGCCTAATTTCTAAAAATAAAAATTACAAATAAACTTTCTCTAGAAGAGTCCCAGTATAACTAAAACTTATTTCTATAAGGAAAGAAAATCTAAAACTCTAAAAAATATCAAAAATTCGGAATTACTAAAAATAGTAAAATCTTTCTAAAAATTCGTTTTTGAGCTGAAAGCGCGCGTTTTCTGACGAAACGGACAGATGCGACCCACGTTGTGGGTCGGTTCACCTCAGATGGCCCGTTTCAGTAAAGATTGATAGCTTGTGCGCCCCGTAACGATACCCGGATCAAAAGTTATAGTCAATTTACGGTCCACCTTCTTTTGGCCCAACCATGCTAGGAACGTATCTGTGACACGTTCTACATCAGACTCCTCCACTTGAAAAAAACTCGTCCTCGAGTTACGCAAGAGACTTGGCACATGAGTCTGAGATAACTTCCGACGTCGATATTCATTAGCTCTTTTTTTGTACTTGACATTAAGCTTTTGAGTTGACACAATACATGTACTCATGCTTTCCTTGACTTGACTAATATCGATTAGTTCCTTCACATCTGCCTTCAAAATCTCATATTTTTTCTGATAATGTGGACAATTAGACGGACTTGCCCCTGAGACGGGATCAACGTGATTTTGTATATCTCGTATGAGAGGTAATTTATTAGGGAGTTCATCGAGCACAACCCTCTTGAACTCCTGTGATACTGGTTCCAAATCCTCTAAGATATTCACAGGCTCCACATATTTTTTCTTTTCAACTAATGGATATATATTTCCTGTTTCCTCATATTGTTTAACAAAGGCCTGTTCAGTGATGAGATATTGTCCTTCCACTTTAGAAGTCTTGGGTTGGTTCTCCATTCTTATAGAGGTCACATGTTCGCCACTGATGAATCCTGTAGTCTGTTGCAACTCCGTTTTGATGAAGTCGTTTCTCACGGACCAATAATAGGATTTTTCTGCATAACCTTTTACTGATCGACTATCCTGATAATAATTTTGGTTTTGTTCGAATAATACCTGATCGTAATCTCGAGGGAGGAATCGCATGCACAATAACTTCTTCATCCGCGACCACGTGCGGATTGGTGCCTTCATCTGTCTCACCCGCTCGTGTTGAAGTTGTTCCCACCAATCTGAAGCTCTACCCGTTAACTTGTATGCCACGAGTTTAACTTTCCTTTCTTCTACGATGTTCATATAGTCGAAGAAACGTTCGACTTCGAGCAACCAATCGAGGAAGTCCTTGAAGTAGAGTTGACCATTAAAACTAGGAAGATCGACTTTCATCTTGAATTCTTGAACCATCCTGTGGTTCATTGATAGCATCGCCCTACGATCAGTATAATTACGAATTCCAGCAATTGCTGGTGGTGGATCACCACCATGAACATGGAGTTGTCTTAGGTTTTCTGCCAAGAGATTCGCTATGCGGTCCATGGAAGCCTGCAGCCCTTGCATGGCTTGTCGATTCTCTTGCTGCGCTGCTTGAAAAGTTGCCGCCGTTAAAGTAAAATTTCCTGGAGCACCGTTTATGGGATTGTTGCCCGACCCGTCGTTAGAAGCCATCGACCCGAGGAGAAACCTGGCTTTGATACCAAACTGACGCAGGGGAGGACGTGAGGTCGAGCACCGTCTTCCTCAAGAGGATAAATATTCCGAATCCACGGAACTTCTCTGGACTCCTCACAGAGACTTCTCGAATCCACGAGAAAAGATAGCAGAAAATAGAAATAAATTCTAAATAAATTCGAAATAGATTAATGAATCATTGATAATTTTCTAATGTGTCTCCTTACACTATTAATAAAGAAAAAAAATAAACTAAAATTCGTAATTACCAAAAATAGCAAAATTCTAACTCTAATAAAAATCCTAATTCTAATACAACTCTTCTAAAGCCTAATTTCTAAAAATAAAAATTACAAATAAACTTTCTCTAGAAGAGTCCCAGTATAACTAAAACTTATTTCTATAAGGAAAGAAAATCTAAAACTCTAAAAAATATCAAAAATTCGGAATTACTAAAAATAGTAAAATCTTTCTAAAAATTCGTTTTTGAGCTGAAAGCGCGCGTTTTCTGACGAAACGGACAGATGCGACCCACGTTGTGGGTCGGTTCACCTCAGATGGCCCGTTTCAGTAAAGATTGATAGCTTGTGCGCCCCGTAACGATACCCGGATCAAAAGTTATAGTCAATTTACGGTCCACCTTCTTTTGGCCCAACCATGCTAGGAACGTATCTGTGACACGTTCTACATCACTAACTAAACTCTTTTCGGCTTACCCCGATGTATGCATTACATATCCACGTTGTACAATTGTTTAGGCTGCTTATTTCATGGCATGGTCCCAGAAAATTAAGTAGATATATGTTTTAAGTGGACTACACTACAAGAAATAGTGGTCAATGATCTCCCACCATTAAAAACTTCCTAGGGTCCACCGTAATGGTTATTAACCATCCAACCTATTGAATTTGCCTTATTGGATCTGCTTTATTTTTTGGATAATGTCCTGAAATGATATGGAAAAACGTATGGATGATATGGATAGTCAATATAGTTGTCTTAGTTCAATCCGACAGCGCATAGCTTAAGACCCTATACGAAGGAAACCTATTATGTGCACTTCTTTTTTGAGACTTTATGATTTAAAAGTGTGCATTAGGGTCTTTTTTAATAATCCCTGAAGTTTCATTGAAAAATTCAACCATTTTCTTAATGTTTCCCAGTGTTTTCCAAGAAGTGCGATAAATTATTGGATACAAACGATATATCCCATCTGATAACCAATACGTATTTGTATCCCAAGGGTGCGATACATTGCGCGACACCGATATTTCGAACACTGATGCAAACTAAAATAATGGGAAAATTTTCACATGCACAAAATTGTCGCCAAGTGAGAAGAAAATTTATAGCACATACAATAATTCACCACATAAAAATGAATTACTATTCAAAACATTAGCCACACTATACAAGTATCAGTTATGTATGCCAAAGCATCTCATAAACCATATTGAAGCCTTAAACATTATAACTTGATTCAAGTTCACAAGCAGTTCTAAGCACACATTACAAGATATTACAAACCAGACGAAAATTTAGGCGTGGGCCCAAACATCAGGCTCATCAGTGATTTAGGTGAGCCATACAAGTAAACAGTTAGGAGGGTGAGGGTTGCAGTATATATTGTTTCCAATTGTGTGGTCCACCTAAAACACGAATGGGACTGATATTTGGACCAGGGGCCTAACATGGGATGAGCACTCGGTTGTTAAGTTAGATTTCACATGAGCATCATCACGATGG
Source organism: Magnolia officinalis (assembly GCA_021015155.1). Classification (NCBI taxonomy): domain Eukaryota; kingdom Viridiplantae; phylum Streptophyta; class Magnoliopsida; order Magnoliales; family Magnoliaceae; genus Magnolia; species Magnolia officinalis. Next base: position 138,259 of record JAJHSJ010000019.1, read on the forward strand.
AGCCAATCCGCACGGCCGACCCCTGCTCCCTTGGCCAAGAAATACTAAGCGTTACAATTGCATAATATCTTTCTTTCGTTAATTAAATACACCAAAGGGTATTAACAGGCCCAACCCTAACCATCATTGTTCAACGTAGACTTGAACCTAGCCTAGGCCAGGGAGAAGCCAAAGTCATCCAACCCGAGTTTGACCCTTTATTTTTTTCCAGACCCTAAAAATCAAGGATGGGTGTTAGTCTTGTAGAAATTTACACTGATATAGTAAAAAAGCGAATGTCTCCAATCCAACTAGTTGGACCACAATTTAAGGTCCTAGTGGACAACTTTCTACCTATTAAGTGCTTGTGAAATCCCAATTCTCCTCATAGGTTGGCCCCACCATGAGGATCACCTACTACAAACATCATCCTATCTACTCATCAAGTGACCATCACTATAAAAAACAATGTATATCCAGTGATGTTCATCTATAACTTAAATTGAAATGGCCACAAAGATTACAACAAAAGAGTGTTCATTGTGTAGATCGCGTGTTAAGCTTTCAACATTAGATGCAACCTCCCCATTTAGAACCAGCTTGCAAGGGTGCCCTCATTATCCATCTGCAGTTCATAGACATAGGAAATAATTCAGGTTAAGGCATCCATGTGCACATAAAAATATAACTGAAAGCAACACCACCTAAATTTGGAATTATTATAGCCCTCGGATTGTTAAATGGAGTATGCCTCATGTGGATAATATTTAACTATTGACCTAGAAATCTTTCACATGAACAATTAGGGAAGTACTTTCATACAATAACTAATAACTCAAGCTCTTACCATAAATACCAAGTAGTCAAAAGACCAATTCTGACATAAGTCGATCCTATGCAACTACTTAGACCTGTAACAAGATAGAGAGAAATAGAAAGAGGAAAAATCCATTATCAAAATCTATATTTATAATCAATTACGGGTCTGAGTCTTCAAGAACTAAGCCTGGACCAAAAGAACTCAGGAACTCATAAGATCTTATCCAATTAACCAGGTATGGAACTGTATGAACCAAACACATTTAATATTTAGAAAAATTAAAAAGTAAAAAAAAAAAATCTCCTAAGCCATATGGCATTGTCACGTATCTCAAGCAACTTGTTTAAGATGTTCTTCTCATTCTTGTCTTGCTGTATAATAACATAACCTGAATTTTAAATGGGTTCAATTTATTGGGCCTTAATCTTGATAAAATCAAGTCGTATTCGTGGGTCGAATCCATCGAGTGCCCCTAGCTTTGAATACCCATTGACAACCCTACTAGCTCGAGCGTGACCTGTTTGATAAATGGATCAAATTTGGGTCAAGGGGCCAGTATTAATTCATTAAATTAATGGGTCTGCTGCTTTCGATTTTAACATGACTTAGACCAAATTTGATTTTTTTTTATTTGTGTCTAGGTCTAAAACAACAATCGTATTCTTAAATGAGTCGGGTATGAGGCACCCTCGACCCAACCTAACCCAACCATTTTCACTCCCTATTTTACTAGAGGATGATTGTTGTGTCACTTTACTAATCCGAAGGGCTCAAGAATGTTTAAACCTATTTCAAAAAAGAAAAAATGATAAAGCAAATTGATGCTTTGACTGTTAAAACCCTACACGCCTACATAGATTATTTATTGGTTGGGCTAGATGTTCTACATATACCACCTTTTGCTTGCTATGACTTTCACTTTACTTCTTCCAAAATTTCAAAAATTGCTTTCAGTTTCACCACTCTTGAAGAAGGGCAACATCCACAGGCAGGCATATATAGGTGGCTACTATGTTTCGGTTACTATTTTGTTATGCTGTTTTTCATTATATACATATTATTATTTTTTTAGTTTTCTTAATGGATCTATATAGGTGGCTAATATGTTTCGGTTACTATTTTGTTATGCTGTTTTTCATTATATACATATTATTATTTTTTTAGTTTTCTTAATGGATCTATATAGGTGGCTAATATGTTTCGGTTACTTAATGGTCCCATCAACTTACTTATTTGATGTACACCATACATATTCGACTAGTCTGCACGTCCAATGCCTTATAGACATCATGCCTTATACATGAGTGGGCTTCACATAACTCTAAGAGAACTTTGTTGAAAAGGTTGTTAACGGGTTGAGTTCATGTTTCCTAGTACCCCCGTTCCCAGGCCTAGCTAACCCAGATAGGTTCTTTCCGAGTTCAAGTCTAGTTTTGAATACCTAGAACCAAATTCAATCAAGTTTAGGTATCTCTTAGGGTACATGTTAATATATCCTAATAGTAAAAGACACATGAGCTTTGCTAACCTTGGGTCCCAATTTGAGGGAAACGATCAAATCATGTAACCATAACCACATTCTCCAGTCTAGTTAATGTGTTTCATTAGCATAAGAAGAAGTCATCGCTCTTTTCTCTTGCCTTATGCTCATTCCAAAAAACTTATCTTGCCTAAAGGATGTTTTGAAAAAACATGTTGCTACTTTTTTACATACTTCATTTGGCTTTCGTGGATAGAACTAGAAACATTTTATTTGGGGTCATCTTTATGAACTATAGAGACAATATGCTTGGTAAATAACATCTAAATGGCATAGACTTTTTGCTTGCCAAGAAGGGGCATATTGCCCTCTATTGGTTGTGGGTTTCTTCATACTCTCTAAAGTGATTCCTCCTCTATAATGAAGTCTAATTATTCATAGTAACAAATAAAGAGAAAGTATTGAACACAAGGATATGAATGACAAGTCTTCATAAGTGACGGTGAGAAATTGCTACAAACCTCAAATGTAAACATTGTAAAACACAATTGACATAACGAGGCTACCAGCAAAGAGCATTGGCTTTGAAGTTCAAACCCAAGATTTAAAATGAAAAAATGAAAAATAAAATAAAATACAAAAATCCATGAGTTCATTTACTTACAGTTGAAATCCCTTTGCCGATGACACCATGTTTTCAAGTTAGATCAAGGGGCCTTTCCATCAATCGCAAATACTAGTGCGAAAACAAGAGAATGTATACGAAGAGATGGAATGTAATGTTAAATACATGGAACCAAGAATAGTAAGGGTTAGAGACACCCATATCCACAACAGCACAATGTTTTATATTTATCCATCAAATCACACACCTTGCATGTATAACTAGTATTTCTTACTCAATTTCATTATATCACTATGAATAGTTATTATATGCCATTAAAACAAATGATACGTGTCGTGTAATATGCAAATTCACAGGAATGTTTAAACCTATTTCAAAATAGCAATAACGATAAAGCAAATTGATGCTTTGACTGTTAAAACCCTACATGCCCACATAGATTATTAATTGGTTGGGCCACATGTTCTGCATATACCACCTTTTGCTTGCTATGACTTTCACTATATATATATATATATATATATATATATATATATATATATATATATATATATATATATATATATATAATTGAGTGCATTTACTTACAATTGAAGTCCCTTGGCCGATGACACCATGTTTGTAAGTTAGATCAAGAGGCCTTTCCATCAATCACAAATACTAGTGCAAAAACAAAAGAATGCATACGAAGAGATGGCATATAATGGTAAATATATAAAACCAAGCATGGTAAGGGTCAGAGACCCCTATATCCACAACAACACAATGTTTTATATTCATCCATCAAATCACACACCTTGCATGTATAACTAGTATTTCTTACTCAATTTCTTTCTATCACTTTAAATAGTTATCGTATGCCATACATGTCGTGTAATATGCAAATTCACATGATTCTTACCACACAAAACAACCAACCGTGTAGTCTCCCAAGACATTTAACAAAGGCTTGGAATGCAACATATGGTATTTAAGTTGAAACACTTTGACGCCATCTTCACTTGCGCCAACAAATGAATGTGAAAATACTTTTAACTAGCAAAATAAGCCCAATAAATGAAGGCATTCTACAAATCTAGTGTTGGGATCATAATCATGCTCCTAATAACACAAGCAAGAGACATAAGGGAGCATAGACAAGAGAAATGGGAGCAATTACTATATAGCAATAGCAAGAGCATTGACACCCTAGGTAGAAAATCTCTACGAAAGGATAGCCCAAACAATCTACATCAAAGATTAAACTTTTTCTATTAAAGGATCGCACGAATCAAGTTTTTTTTTTTTTTTTTTTTTTTTTTTTGGAGGGATGGCAAATTGAAGATTGGACCATATACGATAAAACCTTCTTCTAATATTTAAAGATATTCTAACTAGGTTAATCTCTACAATAAAGGAAGCATGTCATACCACAGAGCCTGAAATGTGTATGCACGTCTAATACAAGTGGTCTCTATTCCTGTAACACCCTGATTCTCACTACCCGAGGACGGTCACTCGAGTACGAGAATCCGAGGTTTACATCATGAATTTAGATTACCATTCCTCAAATCCTCAACGCAAGTTATAACATACCATTTCTCTAATCATCAACACACTCATAACAACCCGATATAACCACTGTATAAACTAGTCGAGTGAGTTCACTATATACAGATTAAACATGAAATAAAGCAAAATCCACAACAGGGAAGTTTTAATTACAATCTCAAAGTAAACAAAACCAAACTAACGACTGAAGGTTGTAACGCCCTGAAAATCGGGGGTCGAGCATAAACTCAACTCCCGAGTTCCAGAACATCACTTATGCAACAAAATGAATGATGATTAAATGTTGACTGTATTCGTGCATTGAACATGAGTGAGATTAAGCCAAAACAGCATATCATACTCCAGAGACAGTTAAATTTGCAAGCGGAAGACTGTGATAGATAGATAAAATATATAAACTATGATGAGTCTCCAGAGTGTGATAACATTACCAGGTTAAATAATTACAAGTACAGTTCTAAAATATACCAAATGTGAGGAAGTGTAATGTCTCCTGTCCCAAGTACCATAGCCCCGTCAATACAATATCAGGTCTTCATTGACCTGCTAGAGAGATACAGATAGGAGAACTCCTATCATCATAGAAGTAGTCCGGCTCTGCTTCACAAGCATCGCCATCACCTGAAACTCAACAAATCTGGTTGATGTTGCAAACACCGTCCCGTAACGTGGGAGTGAGTGATCAACTCAGTGGAACAATAAAGCATAGGTTAACATGTTATCAATTCAATCAAGCAGTAATGATAAAGCAGTACAATCAAACAATTCTAACTACTCTTATTTAATGCAAGTATGAAATGACATGATGATGTATGCCCTTGCCAAACCACCCTCATGCGACATCATCTTACGTTCACGAATGCATACCTCCCTCAGTGCTCCACATCTACTAGGCACATGCGGTGCAATGATGAGTATGATTACCGAGTTATTATTAGTCCATTTCAAACAGTAGTATTGGGAAACTAAGGTACCTCCCTTGTATCAGATCCATTCTAGGGTCGTCAATCCTAGCTAATCTCATACGATATTATGGTTTGAGAGGCATAGCGAAGGCATCACAAAGGGCTCGTCACCCGTCAGCACGGATACAGATCTCACCGTATGCGGTTCAATTGCTGACCGTCAGCTCGAGTACAGGTCTCACCGTACTCGGCTCAATCGCTGGCCGTCAGCTCGAATACAGGTCTCACCGTACTCGGCTCAACTCATACTCTAGTTGCTGTGGAGGGCTCGTCGCCAATCACAGACCTTGGAGTATACTCGAAGACACTACAGAGGACTCGTCGCCCGTCAGCACGAGTACAGGTCTCACCGTACTCGGCTCTCGCCGTAAGTGTCGACAGCTCGAATACAGTGTCCCATACCACCGTATTTGGCTCACGAGTTTGGTTGCTCAATGGTCACTACGGGGAGGTACGTGGCCCCAGCATAGGCCGACAGCTCGACCACGGTGTCCCATACCACCATGCCCGGCTCATGAGTCTTAGCGGATCCAGGTACCATGGTTAAAAGGGATTTCACTGGTAAGTTTGGTACCCTAGGTTCAAGCAGTAGCGTCCAAACATGGTGAACATACATAAGACAGATCGGGTTACTTGACGAGCTCGACCAGCTCGAGCGCACACCAAGTTGAACGACATGAAGTGCATAAGCACTTCGCGTGGCCAACCACTATCGTCAACCGAAGTACGACTCGGGTTCGTCGAACACATCTCACGTGGCAAATGAATCACAGCCACGAATGCAATTCTGGTACCGATTGTCTGGACTATAATCATAGCCCCAAACACAATCAAGTGCAGATAGATAAAACAGTAGTAGATCAAGATTCAACTCATACAATCAAGGTCTGGTATTATCCGTTTAGGGCTGCCAGGGCTGTTGCACGCACTCGTTGCTCCACTCCCCCATCACCCATGACGGATCATACAACATAAATATAAATTTAAACATATGCATTACATAGTTAAAATCATAAAGCAGTTGAGCATGTTATGAAGCACAACACAAGCATGAGTTTGTACATGTTCAATTCCTAATCACACAACTATCCAAGGAGATCATACACATAGTTAAAAGAGGTTGAGAATCATATCTCAACACCCTTATACATTACAATTTGCTAACTACTACTCATTCAGACATTTCAAGAAACACTTAAATAAACATACATCAACATACATGACATATGTCGATCACATGGGCATTAGGCCAAATCCTTTCACTAGGGAGTTGCCCCAATCATAACACGCGTACACCCACGACGGATAGTCATGGCAAGTAGGAATCCAAGTTCCATATTCATTCAGTCATTTCCACAAACACTTGGGCCACACATTTTAGCATATATAGTGTATATTGGTCGTGGCATGACTTAGGGCAAATCCTTTTGTCAAAGGGGTATCGCCAATACATCAATCATGAATCCATGACAATTAGTCATGGCGAGCACGAATGAGAATTCTATACTCATTCAGTCATTTTCACAAACACTTAGAATACACTATTACAACATACATGGTGTATGTTAGCAAAACATGTATTAGGGCTATCCTTTAGCCAAGCGAGTATTTTATCCATGTATAATATATTACTACAACAAATAATCATGATAAATACATCTCCAAAATTTATACGTATACAGTATTTTCTAGAGTACGCAATTTCAACATACATAGTGTATATAAGTAAAACATGTATTTAGGCGAATCCTTTTGCCAAATAAGTATTTTATCCATATATCGTATATCCATATAACAAATAAACATGTCAAACACATTTTCAAAAAATATACGTATACCGTACTTTCTACAAATACCTAGAGTATGTAGAATTCCATATTTTTCATCTTTAATCGAAACGAAAAACAAACAGCACTTTGTACATGTGCAATTGCATGCAGATCATGAATCTATCATTATCTGACATTGAAAGCGTTGAAAACCATAACCTATACACCTAAAGTCTGTACCTTTTGTCGTAGAATCGTAACGGAGTCGATAGGTTTGCTAAGCTTCCGTATTCGGCAGTTTGGCAACCTATAGAACGAAATAGGTTAGCTATTTCACAACCTACAACTGTCTAAACCCCAAAACAGATTAGGGTTAGGGTTTCATACCTAGAAATGACGCCGGAAACGCCGGAAAAGCGATGAGAATCAGGCGGTGGAGCTCGAATAGCGGCAGGGAAGAGTGGCAGGGAGATTCTCCCACTGCTCCCACACTTTCTCTCTCTTTTCTCTCTCTTTTCTCTCTCTCAATCTCAAATTCGTATGGCTGCCATGAGAGAGAGTTTAAGGTCCTTATATAGCCTAAAAATTCACCGAAATAGACTTATGTTCAAAGTATACTTACATTATAACCAAATCGGCATTGTTTCAGCTCAAAAGAGGGTTTCTGGCGGCCCTCCTTGAGCCAAAGGTCGGACTTAAGCTCACTAACGCTGGATTTATGTTCTATTAAGTTTTCGTTTCAGTGGAATTTTCAGATCACGCATGGCGGACCAGTTTCAGTTCAACGGTCAGCGGATCTCGATCGGAGATTCCGAGTACATGTAAATGTGTATGAAATTTCTCCTGATCCGAGGGTGTAATTTGGTCTGATTCTGACGGTCTGGTTGCTTAATACTGATCCGCAAGCGAGTGGTGCTAGATTACTATTCAAGATATTTTATTTTGACCTAATTTCAAATTTCTCACACTCTTCACTCCGAGCTCAAGCGAATAGCGCTGGGACACTATCTGGATTTGATTTCCGAGATGGTTGTCAAGCCCAGCGAGGCGGTCGTAGTTCCTTAACTTCATGTTAATTGGACTTCCGATGTGCGGTCCAGATCCGATACGGAGTTTCGAGATGCTCCCGAGAGCAATCGGGTAATAAGATTGATCCTAGATTTTAGGGTAACCTAGCGTCAATGATTCTGCAAGTTTTGGGTCTTGCAGATCGTATTTAAAGCGATTGGTGCTAATTTCAGAGGTACTCTAGTTTAACACTAGCTAATTCTGGCCTAATTTCTAAAGGATTTAGTCCTGTATGATTTCTGTCTGAGGTGGTACCTGGGCCTTTGTAGTTTGTATATAAAGTGATCCAAGTTATACTACTTAGCTAGTTTAGGATAGTGTCTAGGACGAAAGTGCTTAGAAAAATTGAAAGAACAAGGTAGTGAAGGGTGAGATTTGTGAAGGAAATGGGTTCAGAAGCGATTTTAGACTGTGGGGTTCAGTTCTGACGAATTAATAAGGTGTTAGGAGCAACCCATTGCCTAAGGATGTCTAATCCCAGGTTGGCAAAAATCTGGGATGTTACAATCTACCCCCCTTTAAACAAAATTTCGTCCCCGAAATTGGCTAAGGGTAATAAGGGAAGATTTAATTATTTCTTTTACCGAAGTTTTATTGATTTTGAGTTTCTACGCGTGGTAGGGTATATACCAGCTGGTTCATTTTAGTCTACCCCCCTTAAAACTTAATTGTTTATCCATTGCTCATACCCTGATGGTTTGCTACAATTTATTTCTTTACCTATTTGGAGTCTTGACGATAATTCCCACAATTTAGAGTAAGATAGCTGTTTTCATTGTTTGACCAACACGGAGAGACGATAATAGTGGGCTCGATCCCGATACATCGATCATCTACCTGACCAGGGTAGAAAGCTCATCGTATCGCTTCCCAGTCCTGGTAGATCCTGGTCTTCTGCTTGGTCAAGCAGGGAGTCCGTTGGCAGTCACCCAGGATTGAGAATTGGATCAAGCCGCGAATGCTTCGCAGTTTATATTTCAGTACTTCGTAGTCCGATCACTCTAAAAACTTAGGGAATGCCCACCACAGGAAGGTTCAAATTGTCTATTTCTAAGGTTGCCCTTTTTGGTCTTAGTCTAAAAGAGTCATCGTTATTATCCATGTCAAAGGAAATGGTGAATCAAATCTTACTAGATCATCCTAAAACGGTTCCTTATAGTAGAACTTGCTAGGGCTTCTATAATGTTCGTACTCAATGAGCACCGTTTCGATCCTGGGCCAGTGGGGTAGGGTCCACCATGTTTCCGCTACGCCACCCAGATCAAAGAGGTGTAATTTAAGACCTATCCTTGACATGAAATGGGAAATACATTGGTCTGACTTTCATCGACGATGTGTACTATGGCATTGATACCTATGGTTACAGAAGGGAGCTAAAGATGATGGGTATTGTGGTTGATTGCAGGGACAGGTGTGAGTTTGAGGCAAGATGCCTAATTCTACTAAAGGACTTTTATTACGATCTCAACTTACCCTCCCAAGTCATGTCTAGTTTATTACTATAAGATAATTTTATACATTATTAGTACAAAGGTATTTGGAAAGAATAGGTCAACAAGCAGACTATTTTTCTAAGTTCATATGTACAATATGTATGCTATAATGATATGAGATTCGAGACCTAATTCCTAACTGTCTGTTGCCCATTTGGGTAATTCCTTAGGCCTAAAAGACAAAGTCGCTATCGGCTATGTACTCCTAATACTTTTCAAAAGCAAAGGGATAAACTTTTTATTGCATACATTTCAAACATGGCATTGGAAAACATGGGATACACCCAACCCCATGAAATCGAGAAAATGGCCATAATCAACTCGAAAAGGGCCATGGAAATGAAGGAAGGAGAGAGAAAGGGGCTGTCTTCTTTGATACTTCACGGACAACAGTCCCAACAGTTGTTGAAGAGACACAAAGGACAAGGAATGAAGAAGGAACAAGGGAGGAATGGGATGGGTTAGGCAGTTACACGGTTTTGAGCTCCAAATGGGGGATGTGAGAGCTCAACGTGAAAGAAAGGGGTAGGGTAGGTGGTTGGGGTTGCTGTGATCGATGGAAGTGCGTGAATCATGGCCGAATATGGTGGATTGAAAGATTGGAGGAAGGATTTGAGGGAGAAAAACTGAAAATGGAAGGGGAGGGCGTTTGGAAGGAAAGATGTGAGAGAGAGGGGGGCTCCAGCCCTAAAAATCATAAACCCCCACACTATTCGCACCCACCACACGCGTGGGGAGGTCAGGCCGACCATTCCCAGGCTCGGCCTAACACCAGCCGAGCCACCCGACCGCGGTCGACCGCTGTGACCGCGGTTCCACCGCGGTCCGCCTTGCCCGGCACCGCGCCGCCGCAGTGGGGCGGTGTTCACCATCCCCCCAAGGTACCAAATGCACCCTGGGCCCACTTGTTTCACCCCCGGATTGACGCGTGTGGCCTCCGACTCCGTTTCGAGTCGTTTCGGGTCAAATCGGACGTATCTTGCAATCCAGAATGAGTTATCTGACGTAAAATATATGAATTTGGGGTAGAACGAGCTAATGAAGCCAACCAACCCAGTTATGCTGGGTTACGCACCCCAAAATTGCGAAAAAACTCCGATTGATGGTCGTTTCCCTGTTTCAAATTTCATTTTACTAAAATAGTAGTTTTTGTTTGATTACTCTTCATCTGTTGGGCTTTAGGAGTTGCGCTCATCGTGTAAAGAGCTTAGAATAATTAGGAGAACGGTTTGGTGAAGTCAAATAGGACACTTACTATTTTTGGCAGAAAGCCTTGCGCACTTAGTAGACATCACGACCCTATAGTAAGTCGCGAATTCTAGGGGTTTTAGTCGTAGTTTGTCTCTGATTTCCTTCCCATTACTTGGTATCCCTATTTAAAGGGTTGTGAACTCATTTTCCTTTTGTCATTCATTAATCAATTTTGAATTTATTAGAATTTATTTCTACTTTCTGCTTTCCTTTCCTCGTGGATTCGAGAAGTCTCTGTGAGGAGTCCAGAGAGGCTCCGAAGATTCAGAGTAGTTATCATCATCACACTTATCCCGTATTCTACCAATTTTCAACGGTTGGGGTGAGGTGGATTGTAATCTAGAAGCATCTATAGACAGTCTAGGAATGTTTTAAGGTCGACCCGTGCGACCATGGTTGAATACGGACTCGATTTCGGTGTTCGACTTTAGTGAACTTCGCCGATTGGCGAAATCGGAATACCTATGACTGTTTCTATGTTCCGTCGCTCCCTCCTAAGTTAGAGTGCGTCAGTGTGCGTCGTGTGACCATAACCCAGGTCCGGTTTAATCCAAATCATGCTCTGATAGCATCTTGTAACGCCCTGAAAATCGGGGGTCGAGCATAAACTCAACTCCCGAGTCTCAGAACATCACTTATGCAACAAAATGAATGATGATTGAATGTTGACTGTATTCGTGCATTGAACATGAGTGAGATTAAGCCAAAACAGCATATCAAACTCCAGAGACAGATAAATTTGCAAGCGGAAGACTGTGATAGATAGATAAAATATGTAAACTATGATGAGTCTCCAGAGTGTGATAACATTACCAGGTTAAATAATTACAAGTACAGTTCTAAAATATACTAAATGTGAGGAAGTGTAATGTCTCCTGTCCCAAGTACCATAGCCCCGTCAATACAATATCAGGTCTTCATTGACCTGCTAGAGAGATACAGATAGGAGAACTCCTATCATCATAGAAGTAGTTCGGCTCTGCTTCACAAGCATCGCCATCACCTGAAACTCAACAAATCTGGTTGGTGTTGCAAACACCGTCCCGTAACGTGGGAGTGAGTGATCAACTCAGTGGAACAATAAAGCATAGGTTAACATGTTATCAATTCAATCAAGCAGTAATGATAAAGCAGTACAATCAAACAATTCTAACTACTCTTATTTAATGCAAGTATGAAATGACATGATGATGTATGCCCTTGCCAAACCACCCTCATGCGACATCATCTTACGTTCGCGAATGCATACCTCCCTCAGTGCTCCACATCTACTAGGCACATGCGGTGCGATGATGAGTATGATTACCGAGTTATTATTAGTCCATTTCAAACAGTAGTATTAGGAAACTAAGGTACCTCCCTTGTATCATTCCCAAACATGATCCATTCTAGGGTCGTCAATCCTAGCTAATCTCATACGATATTATGGTTTGAGAGGCATAGCGAAGGCATCACAAAGGGCTCATCACCCGTCAGCACGGATATAGATCTCACCGTATGCGGCTCAATTGCTGACCGTCAGCTTGAGTGCAGGTCTCACCGTACTCGGCTCAATCACTGGCCGCCAGCTCGAATACAGGTCTCACTGAACTTGGCTCAACTGATACTCTAGTTGCTGTGAAGGGCTCATCGCCAATCACAGACCTTGGAGTATACTCGAAGACACTACAGAGGACTCGTCGCCCGTCAGCACGAGTACAGGTCTCACAGTACTCAGCTCTTGCCGTAAGTGTCGACAGCTCGAATACAGTGTCCCATACCACCGTATTCGGCTCACGAGTTTAGTTGCTCTATGGTCACTACGGGGAGGCACGTGGCCCCAGCATAGGCCGACAGCTCGACCACAGTGTCCCATACCACCATGCCCGGCTCATGAGTCTTAGCGGATCGAGGTACCATGGTTAAAAGGGATTTCACTGGTAAGTTTGGTACCCTAAGTTCAAGCAGTAGCGTCCAAACATAGTGAACATACATAAGACAGATCAGGTTACTTGACGAGCTCGGCTAGCTCGAGCGCACAACAAGTTGAACGACATGAAGTGCATAAGCACTTCGCGTGGCCAACCACTATCGTCAACCGAAGTACGACTCGGGTTCGTCGAACACATCTCACGTGGCAAATGAATCACAGCCACGAATGCAATTCTGGTACCGATTGTCTGGACTATAATCATAGCCCCAAACACAATCAAGTGCAGATAGATAAAACAGTAGTAGATCAAGATTCAACTCATACAATCAAGGTCTGGTATTATCCATTTAGGGCTGCCAGGGCTGTTGCACGCACTCGTTGCTCCACTCCCCCATCACCCATGACGGATCATACAACGTAAATATAAATTTAAACATATGCATTATATAGTTAAAATCATAAAGCAGTTGAGCATGTTATGAAGCACAACACAAACATGAGTTTGTACATGTTCAATTCCTAATCACACAACTATCCAAGGAGATCATACACATAGTTAAAAGAGGTTGAGAATCATATCTCAACACCCTTATACATTACAATTTGCTAACTACTACTCATTCAGACATTTTAAGAAACACTTAAACAAACATACATCAACATACATGACATATGTCGATCACATAGGCATTAGGCCAAATCCTTTCACTAGGGAGTTGCCCCAATCATAACACGTGTACACCCACGACGGATAGTCATGGCAAGCAGGAATCCAAGTTCCATATTCATTCAGTCATTTCCACAAACACTTGGGCCACACATTTTAGCATATATAGTGTATATTGGCCATGGCGTGACTTAAGGCAAATCCTTTCGTCAAAGGGGTATCGCCAATACATCAATCATGAATCCATGACAATTAGTCATGGTGAGCACGAATGAGAATTCTATACTCATTCAGTCATTTTCACAAACGCTTAAAATACACTATTACAACATACATGGTGTATGTTAGCAAAACATGTATTAGGGCTATCCTTTAGCCAAGCGAGTATTTTATCCATGTATAATATATTACTACAACAAATAATCATGATAAATACATCTCCAAAATTTATACGTATACAGTATTTTCTAGAATACGCAATTTCAACATACATATGTATATAAGTAAAACATGTATTTAAGCGAATCCTTTTGCCAAATAAGTATTTTATCCATATATCGTATATCCATATAACAAATAAACATGTCAAACACATTTCCAAAAAATATACGTATACCGTACTTTCTACAAATACCTAGAGTATGTAGAATTCCATATTTTTCATCTTTAATCGAAACGAAAAACAGACAACACTTTGTACATGTGCGATTGCATGCAGATCATAAATCTATCATTATCTGACATTGAAAGCGTTGAAAACCATAACCTATACACCTAAAGTCCGCACCTTTTGTCGTAGAATCGTAATGGAGTCGATAGGTTTGCTAAGCTTCCGTATTTGGCAGTTTGGCAACCTATAGAATAAAATAGGTTAGCTATTTCACAACCTACAACTGTCTAAACCCCAAAACAGATTAGGGTTAGGGTTTCATACCTAGAAATGACGCCGGAAACACCGGAAAAGCGATGAGAATCAAGCAGTGGAGCCCGAATAGCGGCAGGGAAGAGTGGCAGGGAGATTCTCCCACTGCTCCCACAGTTTCTCTCTCTTTTCTCTCTCTTTTCTCTCTCTCAATCTCAAATTCGTATGGCTGCCATGAGAGAGAGTTTAAGGTCCTTATATAGCCTAAAAATTCACCGAAATAGACTTATGTTCAAAGTATACATACATTATAACCAAATCGGCATTGTTTCAGCTCAAAAGAGGGTTTCTGGCGGCCCTCCTTGAGCCAAAGCTCGGACTTAAGCTCACTAACGCTGGATCTACGTTCTACTAAGTTTTCGTTTCAGTGGGAGTTCCAGATCACGCATGGCGGACCAGTTTCAGTTCAACGGTCAGCGGATCTCGATCGGAGATTTCGAGTACACGTAAATGTGTATGAAATTTCTCCTGATCCGAGGGTGTAATTTGGTCTGATTCTGACGGTCTGGTTGCTTAATACTGATCCGCAAATGAGTGGTGCCAGATTACTATTCAAGATATTTTATTTTGACTTAATTTCACATTTCTCACACTCTTCAATCCGAGCTCAAGCGAATAGCGCTGGGACACTATCTGGATTTGATTTCCGAGATGGTTGTCAAGCCCAGCGAGGCGGTCCTAGTTCCTTAACTTCGTGTTAATCGGACTTCCGACGTGTGGTCCAGATCCGATACGGAGTTTCGAGATGCTCCCGAGAGCAATCGGGTAATGAGATTGATCCTAGATTTTAGGGTAACCTAGCGTCATTGATTCTGTAAGTTTTGGGTCTTGCAAATCGTATTTAAAGCGATTGGTGCTAATTTCACAGGTACTCTAGTTTAGCACTAGCTAATTCTGGCCTAATTTCTAAAGGATTTAGTCCTGTATGATTTCTGTCTGAGGTGGTACCTGGGCCTTTGTAGTTTGTATATAAAGTGATCCAAGTTATACTACTTAGCTAGTTTAGGATAGTGTCTAGGACGAAAGTGCTTAGAAAAATTGAAAGAACAAGGTAGTGAAGGGTGAGATTTGTAAAGGAAATGGGTTCAGAAGCGATTTTAGATTGTGGGGTTCAGTTTTGACGAATTAATAAGGTGTTAGGAGCAACCCATTGCCTAAGGACGTCTAATCCCAGGTTGGCAAATATCCGGGATGTTACAAAGGTATAAAATGAAAACAACGAAATGTAAACATTTAGTGGAGTGCCTGTTGATTAGCTACATCGTCATACTGATCTTCTTCGCTGTACTCCTCTCCAGCTACCTCCGGGATGTCGTTATAAGCACCGTTACCCTCTGTCATACCTGAGTCTATTTGGTGTAACCGCACAGTTGATTGAGTGAAAAGTCAGTGGGAATCTCCCTCGTAGATTCAACCAAAACACATTCTTCCAAAGCAAATTAACAGTTCATATGCAATTCATAGGACAATATTGTTACACATATATATTTTCATGAATGTATGTATAAAACACAGATCTGGTTATGCACATCCAGCTGTCAAAAGAAAGGTCGCCCAAAGCGAACTAGTTCTCTAGAAAAGTACGCACAGGTACGTCCAAAAAGAACTAGACACCCAGAAAAGACCATGCAGACCACCCACGGTAGATCACCCACCTGGAAAAGGCCATAAAAATGAGTGCGCCCAAGGACGATCTCCTGGAAAAATACTTAGAGTACGCCCAAGGAGGTGTGAAAATCCCGGAAAAGCCTCATAAAGAAAGGAGCGGCCCAAAGTGTACAAATGCACATAACCTGATGGTCGCACTTAGGTAATAGAACCTTAAACAACCCAGCAAGCTGTGGCTTATGATGAACACCCGGAATAGCTCACATGTCATGCGTGGATGTTATGCACCATGATTCTAGATACATTATATTGGTAGAAATACATAACTTTCAACCTTTTAATAAAAGATATCCAATTGTGAATTTCAAAGGGGCTAAATGAGATAGGGCATATCCTTTGAACTACTTAACAATTCTTCCTATACCTGTTATTCATACAATTCATAACAACAATAGAATTTTGTAAAAACCATTCATGGGGTGGTACCAATGATTTAAAGCTTACTGAGTATGGAAAGTAATAAGATAATGCTAATCAATTCACAATTAGTCTAGTATGAAAAGTTTTCCTCCAACAATAGTCTAATGGAGATGTATTCATAGACAATTGTTCATAGATGTGGCATGGAATTTATAAGACAATGCATCGTGTACATAGTCATAGGGAAATATGGCATTAGCATAATTCTACAAGAAGTTCAAGATAGTAAAATTTATAACTAACATTTCTCATACATTAAAATTTTAATTCACATGGAACTTTGTATAGGGAAGAAGCTATCGGGATGCTCCTCACCTTGATTGAGAGTGTCCCTAGATTGAATCTTCTTGTAAAGCAAGTTTATGAATTCTGGTTTTGAGGATTGCTTGAAGTAAGACATTTTTCACGTGTATCAGTTGAACTCAATCCCTGAATGAGATGTTAGAGAATTCAGTGAGTCAGTACCGAGTTGACTCGGTTGGGGTTCTCAACTAATGATTAGTTGAGCTTATTTAAACGGTTTTGGTTAACCACGGGCTTAGAACATGGGTCTATTGAACCCAACACTTCTCAACATTAATTCCAACCCAAATGAACCAACTAGACTCGGCCAGAAAACTGACCGAGTCAGCCCACTGCAGAGTATTAAGTTGACTCAGAGAGAAAGTTGATCGAGTCGGCCTTCTAATGGGGAATTCAGGGATACCCATGGTTGGGCTTTTGGCTGACAGGGGCGAGCGACTCCCCAAGCCCCACCGAATCAGGTCCTTGGAGTCTGAAATGGTCTTGAGTCACGGACTCAGTAGTGAGTCGATTCAATCAAGTTCTTTCCGGCCAGTAGCAAGCAGTGTTAACGAACCCATCACAGATTTATCCTAGGTGCTGATCATTGCTCAAGGAAAAACGATTTCAGCTGTGGATTTATATCAGGGTATTCACCCTGGAGTGTGGATCTGACGATCCCAACTCGTGGCTGAGTTGGGAATGGCTGAGAACTCCAACGACCGAGTTGGTGAAACATTTCTGAAACTGAGAGGGAGCGGATGCGGTTACCTGGATCAGGGGCGTTGCTTGATTGCTGGAAGAGTCCGGACCAGAGATTTACAGTGAGCCAGAATCAATGGTTGGGAAAAACGGAACAGTAGCTGAAAACGTGTCTCAGCCGGTTCCCACACGTACCAAAACTCACACTCTCTGCTACTTTTCCTTCTTCTTCTATTTCTATTTTCTTTTCTTCTCTCTTCTCTCTCTCTCTCTCTCCTCTCTCTCCTCTCTCTCTCTCTCTCTCCCTCCTCCCTCTCTCTCCTCTCTCTCTCTCTCTCTCTCTCTCTCTCTGACTAGAGAGATCATGAACAGAGACCTGGCCCACGACTCGTAGCAGTAAGCTGAGTCGGCTCGACCGGTTGCAATGATGAAAATGGCCCTACCCTCATTCTCTTTCCGTTTTCCATTATTTTTATTTTTATTTTTATTTTTGTTTTTATGTATCTGTTGCCCTAAAGAAAAAGGCTATATATAGCCTAATGGAAGTCTAGAAGGTCCGGTTCTAAATCAGTCGATTAATCCTAATTATCTTATTTTTCTTTATTTAACCGAGAGAGACTGTTAACGTTTTCATTAAGACATGTCTGGAGAGTTGAGATCGGACGGTGAGGATGAACTTTTGAGTCCAAAAGCTACCAAATGGATGGTCTAGATCAGCAGATGGGCCCGATCAAGAGTGATGAATTTTTCCGGGTAAACGGTGAAGATAGCTTCGCTGTCAATGGTGGATTGCTCACAGATGATTGATCTGATGATCAGCGACGTTGAGATGGTTCGAATGAGTCCTAAGATCGTTGTGGGGCCCACTGAAAGGACGACGATTAGAGATTTAGATTAGCGTTAATCCCAGTTGCGGTTGTGGCAAAAAGATCACAATGCCAGCTGTGAAAATATCGTAAAACGAACAGTTTGGATGCTACTTATTCAACGGGCGAGATTGTAAGGGGATAAGGTTGCCAGTCTGGCAACAAAAGGCGAAACGGTTTCCATTTCTGTAAATGTGGTGGGGCACAGTCGTAATATACGTGCGTTTGTGTGTGCACCGGGGCTATGCAACGGGTGAAAGTGTATAGGGTTGGTAAAATTTTGGTTCTACACAATATAGACGGTTCAGATTCTCGGCCAGACCTGTGATTGTGGGTCTTTAATGACGCACAAATGAACGGTATTTTCAAACACCGTGAATAGCGGGAAAAGAAAGAAAGATTTTTCTTCTTTGAGAATTTCGGGTCAGCACGGTCAAATCGTGTTGATGGTTTCGTTGTACATCATGTGAATATCTGTTTGTGCACATGTAGAGGTTCCAAATGGGATCCACGCGATCCCTCAAGAAATCTAAACCGTTGATCTTTCTTAAAGGGTCTAACTAAACACCCTTGACGGTGGATTTATGATTTTAGGTGGTTTGATATAATCTTTTACTATTTAAAGAGATTTGTTATTAAATTTTAAATTAGGATTAGGGTATATGTTGTTACCATCTTGGATTTGTTTTGAACATTTACCCCCATGACGTCTTGACGTGTTTCAAAGGTACAATGCATTGGTTAAGTTAAATGGTTTACAGGGGTGGTTTCTTTGCAAATTATCTAAGGATGATATCTTGATTTTCCAACGCGCCTAACTAATTCCTATAGTTTAAGGGAAATACCCAAGTATAAAATTACGGGATGTTACAATCTACCCCCCTTAAAAAGAATCTCATCCTCGAGATTTAGTGTTTCTAATCGCACTAAGGCAATTATATTATCATTAATTTGCGGTGATTCTAAGCATTTATCATTTTCCTACGAAGGTTGTTTGTATGTGCGAATGTATACAATTAACGGATAGAATTTGAGGTTATTATGGTCTAAGAAAATTGCACCTGAGTGGGGGCGTCGAAAAGGTGTGGATAATTTTCTTGTATCTCCGCTTAGAGTTCCCATGTTGCCTCTTCGATTCCACGACGAGACCAAAGTACCTTCACTAATGGGATAGTTTTGGTGCGCAGGACTTGCTCCTCGTAATCCATAATGCGAACTGGGGTCTCCACGTAGCTGGCATCATTGTTCAACTCGATTTCTTCCCAACTGATAATATGAGAAGCATTCGGTTCGTACTTCTTCAACATAGATATGTGAAAAACATTATGAACATTGGCGAACTTTGGTGGTAGAGCCAAACGATAAGCAACGGCTCCCACCCTATCCATGATATCGAAAGGCCCAATGAAACGGGGAGAGAGTTTCCCTTTCCTTCCGAACCGCATGACGCCTCTCATAGGTGAAATTTTTAAGAAAACATGATCTCCAACTGAAAACTCCAAATTCCGCCTGCGATTATCTGCGTAACTTTTCTGTCTACTTTGAGCCGTACGCAGGCGTCCTCAGATTATGTTAATCTTCTCTGTAGTCTCCTGGACTAATTCTGGTCCCAATAGGCTCCTTTCTCCAACTTCAGCCCAACAATGTGGGGCTCGGCAAGGACGTCCGTATAGGGCCTCAAACGGAGCCATGCCAATGCTGGTTTGAAAACTGTTATTATAAGCGAACTCTGCAAGATGAATATGTTCATCCCAATTGCCCTTGAAATCCAACACACAAGCTCTCAACATGTCTTCAAGCACTTGGTTTACTCTTTCGGTCTGCCCGTCTGTCTGGGGGTGAAATGCTGTGCTAAATTTCAACTCTGTACCCAACTCTTCTTGCAATCTTTTTCAGAAAGTGGAAGTGAATCGGGAGTCGCGATCCGACACAATTTCCCGCGGAATCCCATAAGCATGAACAATTTCTCGAATGTACAGCTTTGTCAAATCATCGACTGAATTATTTCCACGTATAGGGAGGAACCGGGCTGACTTGGTAAGTCGGTCAACTATTACCCAAATGGAGTCATGGTTCCTACGTGTCTTTGGAAGTCCCGAGATAAAGTCTATGCTGATACAATCCCACTTCCATTCAGCGATTGGCAATGGTTGTAAAAGACCTGGCGGCTTACGGTGTTCTGCCTTCACTTGCTGACAGGTGAGACATTTTGAAACATATTCTGCAATATCTCACTTCATATTTTCCCACCAATATTGACGTCTGACGTCTCGATACATTTTTGTACTTCCAGGATGAACGGTCAGACGAGACTTGTGCGCTTCATTCAGTATTGCCTGTTTTACTTCTGCCACCGTTGGAACACAAATACGACCTCGGTATCTCAAACCGCCGTCAGAACTGGCATACCAATCCGACAAACCTTCATTTTCACACCTCAGTCTCAGTCTCTTCAATGTTTCGTCCTGGTCTTGAGATTCGATGATACGACGGATCAAGGCGGGTTCTATAACTAATGAAGCTACCAAAATACTCGGCCTTTCGAAAGAAAACTCTTCATCGAAGTCTTGGGTGAAATCCATAACTTTACCTTCTCTTATCGTGAGACCAACCATGTTCTCGTGATTCCTTTTCTGACTCAAGGCATCAGCTATGAGGTTCGCCTTGCCAGGGTGATAAGATACTTCAAATTTGAAGTCTTTTAGCGTTTCCATCCACCGACGCTGCCGCATGTTTAGATCTTTCTGGGTGAATATATACTTCAAACTCTTGTGATCGCAGAATAATTCGAACTCCTCCCCATACAAATAGTGTCTCCAAACTTTCAAGGCGAAGACTATTGCGGCAAGTTCTAGGTCATGGGTAGGATAATTCTCTTTGTGTTTCTTTAGCTGTCTGGAAGCGTAAGCAATCACCTTCTCGTTCTGCATGAGTACACATCCTAGCCCCGTTTGCGATGCATCACTATAGACTACGTACTTGGCCCCTTCTCCTGGAAGTGTGAGAACAGGGGCCGTGGTGAGTCTTTTCTTGAGTTCTTGAAAGGACGTCTCTGCTACAGTACTCCAGTGGAATTTTACATTTTTCTTAGTCAACTGAGTTAAGGGTCGAGCGATACGAAAGAATTCTTTTATGAATCGACGATAGTATCCAGCCAAACCCAAAAAACTCCTGACTTCAGTGACCGTATCAGGTCGTTCCCACTTCACTACCGTTTCGACCTTAGATGGATCAACCGCAATACCGTCCTTCCTTACAACGTGACCCAGGAATTTTACTTCTTCCCTCCAGAAGTCACATTTCGATAATTTTGCATACAACTGCCTTTCTCGGAGGGTTTTCAGAACAGTCCTTAAGTGCTCCTCGTGCTCTTCACTACTCTTGGAGTACACCAAAATGTCATTGATGAAGACTATAACGAACCGGTCTAAATATGGCATAAAGACCTGATTCATCAAGTCCATGAATACTGCAGGCGCATTTGTGAGCCCAAACGGCATCACTAAAAATTCGTAGTGCCCATATCTGGTACGAAATGTTGTCTTGGGAATGTCTTCTTCTCTGACTCTCAACTGATGATACCCCGACTTGAGATCAATTTTTGAGAAATATCTGGCGCCCTTGAGCTGATCAAATAAATCGTCGATACGAGGTAATGGGTATTTATTCTTCGCAGTAACTTGATTCAATCTCCCGTAGTCGATACAAAGGCGTTGCGACCCATCTTTCTTTTTTACAAATAATACTGGTGCACCCCATGGAGATATGCTTGGGCGAATAAATCCCTGCCTCAATAAGTCATCAATTTGTACACGTAATTCTTCCATCTCACATGGTGGCATTCTATATGGAGCCATAGATATCGGATTAGTACCGGGTAGGAGATCAATCATGAAATCTATTTCCCTCCTTAGTGGTAATCCAGGTATGTCTTGAAATACTTTCGGGAATTCTCTAACCACCGGTATTTGATCAATGGAAATCTCTGCTGATTCAGACTTTTCCAGGGCTCGTACACTATTATAGGTCCCATATTGACATCTTCCTTGTATAGTGAAGGGTAATTGTCTAGGTAATGTTAGGGTAATCGACCGGGCATGGCAATCTATCACCGCACGAACCTGAGTAAGTCAGTCCATACCAATAATGACATCGAACTGTTTTAACCTCATCACAATTAAGTTCATACGAGTCTCATGGCCCTCCAGCACAACTAGGCATGTGGGACAATATTTTGCAGTTTCTACAAATCCCCCCATTGGAGACGCTATGACCAAGGGTCGTTTAAGAGAAGTTAACTTTAATTTCAGTTCTTTAGCTACGGAGGAACTAACAATAGATATAGTAGAACCCGAATCGAACAGAACAAATACTGGAGTATTTTGAATGTAAGTTGTACCTTGAATAACTCGTGGAATGTCCCCCTCCTGCTCTTCTGCTGCCATAGAAAATACCCGAGCTGTAGGAGCTCTGTTCTGAAGTGGATCTGTTGGTTTCTGAAATGGAGGTCGACCACTAATAGGTGGTTTAGCCACGGGCTGTGGTGGACGGGGTTGGATCGCCGTGTGTTTAGACTTGTCGCCTTCATTTCGTGCCTTACGGAAACAAAACTTTGCGGTGTGCCCTGGCTTCCCACAATAGTTACACGACATCCCGGGATACGGAGAAGTCCTAGCGTGTTTATCGACCACAGCGAGGCGAGGAGGTGTAGGAGCAGGTCTGATTCGGCCACTCGAATCTTTAAACGGAGTTCAGGCTCTAATCATCTGATCTATGTCCTTCTCCACCCTGATAGCCTTGTCCACCACTTGAGCATAGCAGGAGAAGTCGAAGCAGCACAATTTTGACTTGATTCCCGGCCGTAATCCATCTCTAAATTTCCTTCACCGGACCCTCTCTTCATTAACAATTGTTGGTACATACCGAGAGAGTTCCGTAAAACGGGCTTCATATTGCGCCACCGACATATTTCCTTGCTCGAGTTTGAAAAACTGCGACACCTTCTCATCACGGAACGATTCTGAAAAATATTTTTCATTGAACTTGGTCTGGAATCGCTCCCAAGTCCAGGTATAATCGGCTGGGGCAAGCCTACGCGTAGAATCCCACCATTCATCAGCTTCTCCTTCGAATGCAAAGGTAGCGAGAGTCACTTTCAGCGTATCTGAGCATCCCAATGGCTTCGTAAGTTTCAATATGCGTTTCAACCAATGTTCGGCGACTATGGGATTGGTAGTCCCAGAAAACGTCGGAGGTCGCAGTTTCTGAAATCTCTCAAACATTAAGGCATCAACCCCTGTGGTTGATCGTGATACTGGTCCGTGTGGTCTCTGACATAATGCTTCTACTGCGGCCGCCATGGTGGCCTGTTGTTCTCTCATGAAGGCCTGTTGTTGATTCAATAAAGTAACCATTTGTTCCCAAGCATCGGGAGTCGGAGCTCTAGTTTGTGCCTCAAATGATGAAGTCCCCTCGGCATGAGCGGGTTGAGATGTCGGGTCAGCCCTTGCCCTGGATTCTGAGTCAGGTTCTTCCGGTTGTACCGGGAGTGCCGGAGTATATATAGGACTCATTTCACCACCTGCTTCTTCTGGGTTTTGTGGCATAACCAGAGATGTTCGTATTTGTTGGGATCACTTCTTTGGAGGCATCGTATCCTGTAGTTTAGGAATACAATGTCATACAATATATTAGGGTGTCGTATTCTATATTTATTACACCATAACACAATTTTGACCTAAAAATTTCATAAATCAAGAAATCGGTGTTTTAGAGGGCTACATTTCTAGTTCTTGAATCTAGGTTCATAATGACTGAGATAAGGGTCTAAGGTTTGTTTCTACCTTCTTGTAACGATTCTATGCAGGGTAGAGAGTATGTAATAACTAATAGTGGCTATGTGTTAGACAATTATAATAAAGTAACTGAAATTTGGATTTTCAATTTCCACATGACAGTAAAATTAAAACTGATAGAAATAATTGAGTTACTACTTAAGTTAAGAATACATATACATGAATAATGAAGAATTTAACATGATGAATTACAGTAGCAGTAAATAACATATATAATGCAAGGAGGAAAGAAAACAAATTAGGGGCTTCAATACAGTTCAGATCTACTCACGTTTAATCATTTCATGGACCTACTTGAGTCAGAAATCATATCTCAATAATGTTACATACTCATAAAGCAGGTGTTTAGTTGAATATAGTCAATTAAGATTGTTGACATGAGAAGTGTAAATACCTAAAACCTAAAGTAACCATCGAATTTAATACTGGGGACCTATAATTGAGTCTCTAAATCCTTAAAATAATTTTTAGCTTTCTAGATTGAGGGGTCGCCTAAAAATTTCTAAATATAAACTGTAAAAAGTTTACACAAACTCCTTCCCAAAGGTACAGTTTGTCGAACTTCGCTCTGATACCATCTTGTAACACCCTGATTCTCACTACCCGAGCACGGTCACTCAAGTACGAGAATCCGAGGTTTACATCATGAATTTAGATTACCATTCCTCAAATCCTCAACGCAAGTTATAACATACCATTTCTCTAATCATCAACACAAGTCATAACAACCCGATATAACCACTGTATAAACTAGTCGAGTGAGTTCACTATATACAGATTAAACATGAAATAAAGCAAAATCCACAACAGGGAAGTTTTAATTACATATCTCAAAGTAAACAAAACCAAACTAACGACTGGAGGTATAAAATGAAAACAACGAAATGTAAACATTTAGTGGAGCGCCTGTTGATTAGCTACATCGTCATACTGATCTTCTTCGCTGTACTCCTCTCCAGCTACCTCCGGGATGTCGTTATAAGCACCGTTACCCTCCGTCATACCCGAGTCTATTTGGTGCAACCGCACAGTTGAGTGAGTGAAAACTCAGTGGGAATCTCCCTCGTAGATTCAACCATAACACATTCTTCCAAAGCAAATTAACAATTCATATGCAATTCATAGGACAATATTGTTACACATATATATTTTCATGAATGTATGAATGTATGTATAAAACACAGATCTGGTTATGCACATCCAGCTGTCAAAAGAAAGGTCGCCCAAAGCGAACGAGTTCTCTAGAAAAGTACGCACAGGTACGTCCAAAAAGAACTAGACACCCGGAAAAGACCATGCAGACCACCCACGGTAGATCACCCACCTGGAAAAGGCCATAAAAATGAGTGCGCCCAAGGACGATCTCCTGAAAAAATACATAGAGTACGCCCAAGGAGGTGTGAAAATCCCGAAAAAGCCTCATAAAGAAAGGAGCGGCCCAAAGTGTGCAAATGCACATAACCTGATGGTCGCACTTAGGTAATAGAACCTTAAACAACCCAGCAAGCTGTGGCTTATGATGAACACCTGGAATAACTCACATGTCATGCGTGGATGTTTTGCACCATGATTCTAGATACATTATATTGGTAGAAATACATAACTTTCAACCTTTTAATAAAAGATATCCAATTGTGAATTTCAAAGGGGCTAAATGAGATAGGGCATATCCTTTGAACTACTTAACAATTCTTCCTATACCTGTTATTCATACAATTCATAACAACAATAGAATTTTGTAAAAACCATTCATGGGGTGGTACCAATGATTTAAAGCTTACTGAGTATGGAAAGTAATAAGATAATGCTAATCAATTCACAATTAGTCTAGTATGAAAAGTTTTCCTCCAACAATAGTCTAATGGAGATGTATTCATAGACAATTGTTCATAGATGTGGCATGGAATTTATAAGACAATGCATCGTGTACATAGTCATAGGGAAATATGGCATTAGCATAATTCTACAAGAAGTTCAAGATAGTAAAAATTTATAACTAACATTTCTCATACATTAAAATTTTAATTCACATGGAACTTTGTATAGGGAAGAAGCTATGGGGGATGCTCCTCACCTTGATTGAGAGTGTCCCTAGATTTGAATCTTCTTGTAAAGCAAGTTTATGAATTCTGGTTTTGAGGATTGCTTGAAGTAAGACGTTTTTCACGTGTATCAGTTGAACTCAGTCCCTGAATGAGATGTTAGAGAATTCAGTGAGTCAGTACCAAGTTGACTCGGTTGGGGTTCTCAACTAATGATTAGTTGAGCTTATTTAAACGGTTTTGGTTAACCACGGGCTTAGAACATGGGTCTATTGAACCCAACACTTCTCAACATTAATTCCAACCCAAATGAACCAACTAGACTCGGCCAAAAAACTGACCGAGTCAGCCCACTGCAGAGTATTGAGTTGACTCAGAGAGAAAGTTGATCGAGTCGGCCTTCTAATGGGGAATTCAAGGATACCCATGGTTGGGCTTTTGGTTGACAGGGACGAGCGACTCCCCAAGCTCCACCGAATCAGGTCCTTGGAGTCCGAAATGGTCTTGAGTCACGGACTCAGTGGTGAGTCGATTCAATCAAGTTCTTTCCGGCCAGTAGCAGGCAGTGTTAACGAACCCATCACAGATTTATCCTAGGTGCTGATCATTGCTCAAGGAAAAATGATTTCAGCTGTGGATTTATATCAGGGTATTCACCCTAGGGTGTGGATCTGACGGTCCCAACTCGTGGCTGAGTTGGGAATGGCTGAGAACTCCAACGACCGAGTTGGTGAAACATTTCTGAAACTGAGAGGGAGCGGATGCGGTTACCTGGATCAGGGGCGTTGCTTGATTACTGGAAGAGTCCGGACCAGAGATTTACAGTGAGCCAGAATCAATGGCTGGGAAAAATGGAACGGTAGCTAAAAACGTGTCTCAGCCGGTTCCCACCTGTACCAACACTCACACTCTCTGCTACTTTTCCTTCTTCTTCTGTTTCTATTTTCTTTTCTTCTCTCTCTCTCTCTCTCTCTCTCTCTCTCTCTCTCTCTCTCTCTCTCTCTCTCTCTCTCTGACTAGAGAGATCATGAACAGAGACCCGGCCCACGACTCGTAGCAGTAAGCTGAGTTGACTCGACCGGTTGCAATGATGAAAACGGCCTTACCCTCATTCTATTTCCGTTTTCCATTATTTTTATTTTTATTTTTGTTTTTATGTATCTGTTGCCCTAAAGAAAAAGGCTATATATAGCCTAATGGAAGTCTAGAAGGTCCGGTTCTAAATCAGTCGATTAATCATAATTATCTTATTTTTCTTTATTTAACCGAGAGAGACTGTTGACGTTTTCATTAAGACATGTCTGGAGAGTTGAGATCGGACGGTGAGGATGAACTTTTGAGTCCAAGAGCTACCAAATGGATGGTCTAGATCAGCAGATGGGCCCGATTAAGAGTGATGAATTTTTCCGGGTAAACGGTGAAGATAACTTCGCTGTCAATGGTGGATTGCTCACAGATGATTGATTTGATGATCAGAGACGTTGAGATGGTTCAGATGAGTCCTAAGATCGTTGTGGGGCCCACTGAAAGGACGACGATTAGAGATTTAGATTAGCGTTAATCCCAGTTGCGGCTGTGGTGAAAAGATCACAATGCCAGCTGTGAAAATATCATAAAATGAACGGTTTGGATGCTACTTATTCAACGCGCGAGATTGTAAGGGGATAAGGTTGCCAGTCTGGCAACAGAAGGTGAAACGGTTTCCATTTCTGTAAATGTGGTGGCGCACAGTCATAATATACGTGCGTTTGTGTGTGCACCGGAGCTATGCAACGGGTGAAAGTGTATAGGGTTGGTAAAATTTTGGTTCTACACAATATAGACGGTTCAGATCCTCGGCCAGACCTGTGATTGTGGGTCTTTGATGACGCACAAATGAATGGTATTTTCAAACACCATGAATAGCGGGAAAAGAAAGAAAGATTTTTCTTCTTTGAGAATTTTTGGGTTAGCACGGTCAAACCGTGCTAACGGTTTCGCTGTACATCATGTGAATATCTGTTTGTGCACATGCAGAGGTTCCAAATGGGATCCACGCGATCCCTCGAGAAATCTAAACTGTTGATCTTTCTTAAAGGGTCTAACTAAACACCCTTGACGGTGGATTTATGATTTTGGGTGGTTTGATATAATCTTTTACTATTTAAAGAGATTTGTTATTAAATTTTAAATTAGGATTAGGGTATATGTTGTTACCATCTTGGATTTGTTTTGAACATTTACCCCCATGACATCTTGACGTGTTTCAAAGGTACAATGCATTGGTTAAGTTAAATGGTTTACAGGGGTGGTTTCTTTGCAAATTATCTAAGGATGATATCTTGATTTTCCAACGCGCCTAACTAATTCCTATAGTTTAAGGGAAATACCCAAGTATAAAATTACGGGATGTTACAATTCCAAGGTATGCATTTTAATATTTTCATGCCTACTTAACCATATCCCACAAATGGGGTTTTTGTTAGTGGAGTTTAAGATACATGAACAAAAATGAATGGAATGCCTTTTGCTTAAGGACTTCTAGTACCATTGGATTTCATTGTTTTAGAAGTAAAATATTTTTTAAGCTTTTTTGAAAGTTAAGCTCTATGTAAAGTCCAGCATTTGAAAACACCCCATAAGAATCAAAGGCTCCAATGGTGCTCATTCTTCACGATATTTGGGTCAAACAAACAAAATGATACACATGCATAACCAAAATAGAAACAATTGCTCAGTGATACAAGTTGTAGGATGTTAGTTGTTTTCACAAACATCAAAAGCATGAGACCGCATGAAAAAAAATTAAATGGAAGAGAAAATGACCTTAATTCAAAAAACTAACAATTGCGTAAAAAAAGTAGGACTACCACCATGCGCACAAATAGTTTAGGAAGCAAGGCGACACCATTAAGGTTAGATTGGTCGCCGTCTTGATTCGACCTCGAAATTGAAAATATTTCTTAATGAGATTTTAACACATCATTAGTGATGAGTTCAGAAAAGTAACCTTACTATATAGAAGCAATTACTAAGTGATACAAGCTGTAGGATGATTTTAGCACACCATTAGTGAGGAGCAGTGACGAAACGTCAATATTTCGAGAGTATTCAGCTGATAGGATAAACAACTTTATGCGACACACTTAAGGTCACTATCAATGAGCCCTAACGACTTCTCAAAGAGAATAATTTTCAAAGGAGTTCAAAAAAGCACCCTTATTATTAGAACTAGACGTCCTTCAAGTTAATTGGCAAAAAATAAACATCATACCACGGGAAACGGAATCGAACTCGTTTCAAACATCATACCACGGGAAACAGAATCAAACTCGTGTCTGTGGGGAGCAAACCCACGACCATAGCCATTCTCCCGAACTCGTGTTTGTGGGGAGAAAACCCATGACCAAAGTCGTTCTCCCAAACTCGTGACCGGTAATCCACAGAGAGGGGAAACGAATTCGTGTCTGTGGGGAGCAAACCCAAGACCAAAGCCATTCACCCAAACTCGTGACAGGTTTTGGGAAGTTTTTTTTTTTTTTAAAGACGGGTTGTCCTTGTCTCTTTAAGGAGAGACCATTCCTTGGAAACGCACGCAATCACCTGCCAACCACGTGCATCAGAAAATCCACGGGGAGGAAATCAAACTCAGTCGTTAAGCATCATGAGCATATGCCTAGAGGAGTAGGATCAAGCTTCAAAGGAATGGACAAACGTACGCTTCATACTGAACACCAAAATTGAAGCTTAAAATTTAAAGAATATCCAAATGTGAGGATTAAAAATAAAAACTTTCCCTAATAAATAGGGCGAAGAACAGGGCAATGAGTCGAGTTGGACCAAGTTCATGCTGAAGGGCTGACCCGACTCGCCCAACTCAGTACCAAGTCCAGCATGCCTGACCAGATCTGAGTCCAGGTCTGGTATGGACTAATCCAAACTGAGTCTGACCCAGTCGCAGGTACCGAGTTGAGTTAGCACTGCGTCGGGTTGGGTGTAGCGGGTCTCCAGATGTGGGGATAATTAAAAAAAAAAAACTTCTCAGTTACACTACATGCATCGAGTAATCCACGAGGAGAGGAATCGAACTCTTATCTGTGAGGAGCAAACCCACGACCAAAGTTGTTCGCCCAAACTCAAACAGGTAATCCACGGGGAAGGAAATCTAACTTGTGTTTGTGAGGAGCAAACCCACGACCAAAGTCGTTCGCCCCAACTTGTGGTAGGTAATCCACGGGGAGGGGAATCATACTTTTGTCTATGGGGAGCAAATCCACTACCAAAGCCATTCACCCAAACTCATAACGGGTTTTGGGAAGTTTTTTTTTTATATAATTACAGGGTGTCCCTATCCCCATCCCTTTTGGGAAGTGAAACCTCACATCTATCGAAGATCCAAGTAAAATGAGAAAAAAGAATTGGGGTAGGCTCATCCTTGAATATGTATTTGACTATCCTTCTATTGGAGGTGAAAGATATTCAACATTTAGTGAAGTTGTGTATTGTGTGCTTAGGGTGTAATTAGTTATATGTGCAAACTATCAAACCCTACTAAGATCAAGAGTATCCCAAAATAGGAAAGACACTTAGCATCGAGAATAGTTTGCCTTGAACAAGAAATCAATCTGTGTATGGAGTTTCATTTATTGATAAAAGATCATTCCAACAACAAATTTGGAGCATTTAGTTTTCACCTACTAGGAAATCTTTGTCACGCCCCAGACTCAAAAACTGGCATCACAAAATTCCCGATCACCGAATCCAAAGCCAACAGCCTCCTTAATACCCCATTCTCGGCTCCCGACACCTATATGTCAAGTTCCGAGCCTGAGATCCTACAAGGAGGAGTTTAAACATAAACTCTTTTTTCTAAGAAGCATAACCATAAGCATAAGCCACAAACAATAACAAGAACATCACCACCACATATCCACTGTAATCAAAAACTTTAATTACAAGGTTCAAAAGGAAATACAATATAGAGATATCAAAAGGAAACTCTGGAAGCTCAACCACACGCTCCTGCCTCTGCCCAGCTACGACTGCGTTGCGGCGTCACCTGCACGCAACTATCATGCATAAGCTTATGGAAAATTTAGAGGGTGGTGTACATGTGTGTGCAATGCAGGTGCCAAGTATACAATACAAGTCCACAAATCATATAATATCAGAGTATGTAATGCAAATCAACTATATAATGTGGGGTCGTGATAAACAAAATGCCATGTGTTGGGGATACAATGCAATATGTGGTGCGAAAGAAATGACTAAGCTAGAGCATGAAGTCGGGATGATAGTACATAGTAACGCAGGCTGTGGGGTCCATCACAAGGGACTTTTATCCAAACCAGTCCCATACCTAAATTTGGATAGCCAGACTCAATGTGGTAAACTCCTGATCTCAGGTTGGTCGCGCGCCCTAACCAAAATCCTGGCCATTTCGAAGGTACACATAACAAATTAGTTGCACACCATTAGCCCGAGTGGATAGTGAATGAACAAATGAATGAGTAAAATGTTGAGTATGCAACTCCTGCTCAGTAAGTCCATATATTAGTATCGTACATCCCTGGGATCATCACCGGGGTTTAGTACACTCTACGACAGCTTGTCACCCCATCAAGCGCACAATACAACTGGGTGAGTGGAAGATACCTCAATATCCGCCTACCAATATCGGCCCAGCTCATCGATAGTAAACCCATTTGTGAGATGGACAGACTCAACCTAATATTGCTTACTCTCTCAGGTGGGTGAGGCCACACCCCTCCCTAACCGACCACGACACAGTGGGAGACGCGGCCTACTGGTATACGGCCCTCAGGCGCTCATATATATATTCACTCGGTTTAGACATTGGAGCATCCCCTGGCCTTGGGAGTTTAGGGATTTTCACCCAGGGATATCTATGGCACCCCGATGCTAGTGACAGTATTTTCGGTGTCCCATCTTGCCATCCACAATATGCCTATGGAGGCCACGACCCTGATATCGCTAGGGTGCACAGTGGTATATCACAAAATACGAGATGCATGAGTCATGCATCAAACCTGCGCGTATCGCATGCTTATGTGGGGCAACTTCGTCTCTCATGGAGTCCCATAAACAATCAGCTCAATGGCACATGCTATGCTCAATCACTCCTCATAACAAGCATGCGGATGATGCATATGGGCACGTATCATGAAGTATACCAAGCATGATTATAATCACATACATCATGGTGGGCCGGTATAAGACGGCCCATGGCCTGTATAAGTGGATGGGTGTTGTGCACGTAATCACCTACACATGGTGGGCCTCACACCATCACAATGGGTCTCATACAATCACAATGGGTCTCATACAATCACAATGGGTCTCACATAATCACACAATGGGTCTCATACAATCACAATGGGACTCATACAATCACAATGGACTCATGCAATCACACAATAGGCCTTATACAATCACGATGGGCCTTGTATAATCACAATAAACCTCATGATGACCTTATACAATCATAATGCTATACTAACACATACCCAATGTGTATACTAATATAGTCGTAATTAATAATCGGCCTATATGTGACGGGGTCCATAGAAGGACAGCAAATCTAATCCGTAACATGAGGATCGGTCCTCAATAGTGGATATACCAAATCTGATACCACCGATCCTCCCCTCTTCGGTGATGATGTACTCTCCTCATGTCAAGGATGGGCCAGATAGCCTCTAAGATCAAGGAGTGGGCTTCCTTGCCCATCCCATCACGTAGCAATCTAGGCTTCTTAAGGGCCCAATAAGCACAAGATGGGCTCTACAAGTCATGGTGGAAGTACAATCCATAATGGGGGCCCAACAGTTTGGGGTTAGCCCACTAAGGGAAGATGAGAATGGGCCTAACAATGGGCCTTAGGGAGGTGTACAATGGAGACATTTAACCACCATTACTCCCAAGGTGTGGCCCATTTCAGCCTATCCTATAATGGGGGCCCATAGTCCTTATACTAACTAGGAGATAGATGGGCATCATAAACATTACCACACTCATCATGGTGGACTTGCATATCCCAATTGGGCCTCATATATACAATGCAATGGGCCATACTTCACAATGGACCTCACACAAGGGCCTCACATACATCACATTGGCCTTATCACATGGGCCTCACATACATCACATTGGGCCTCATCACATGGGCCTCATATACACCACATTGGGCCTCATCACATGGCCTCATATACTCCACATTGGGCCTCATCACATGGGCCTCACATACATCACCATGGACTTCATCACATGAGCCTCATGTATATCACAATAGGCCTCACATACATTCTATGTAAAACAGACTATTGGCTCAAGGTTGGTTCTGGGTCATTTTAGAGTCAGATTTATGATCACGTGGGGCCTACATGTGGTGAAAGAAACTAACCACCTAGTAACTCTATGTATGGGCTTTACAAATTATAAAGCGGGCCTCGTTGGTTAGGTGAATACAATTTACGGTGATGGCCTAAACATAGGTACTTAGAGAAACTGTGCAGGAAATATAGTGCAGAATTAGTTTTGGCTCAATTTTAAGTATATCCCATGATCACAAGGGACCACATTTCAGTGTGCTGCCAGGTGCCCTTGGTTGTACTATATATGCACTTCAAAAATTATAAGTTGGGACCAACTGGTTGTGTACACGTGATATTTGGTATAGGGCCAAACATAGGCACTTTAATTTTCTACACAACCATACCTGGCCCCATTTTGGGATCCACTCTCTGATCATGTGAGGTCTGATTTGGCCCAATTAAAATATTATTTATCTATTCATTAGTGTAGGTTAAAGGTTCCAAGTAGTGGCCTACTCAAACCTCCATTGTGTGGTCCACTGCAGAGGCCCAAAGTTGGTACAAAACACAAATAATCAGATAGTTTTCAGAAATGGGGTCTGTCATAACTTAGGGCCCAATTCCCAAACACCTAGGGGATCATTCTTGACAAAAAGGTGGGACATCCCAGCTCATTTATATAGTGATTAAGCATCTCAAAAGTGGGACCCTTAACTACACGGTGTGGGGTCCACTACAAGGTGTTAAAGAGGCCTCCATACAATACAGTTAGGGCCTGTTTGGATTCGCGGTTAAGGGTGTATTGCATTGTATTAATGGGATTGATGTGACATTAACACTGTTTGGTTCAGAGTAGCCAACCCTGGTATACCACGCGAGCGAATACATGGTCTGAAATAAAAATATGCCAAAAGTAACTCTACTGGCTTCCTATTACACTAATCCTAACAACAAGCACATATCAGGATTACCCAAAAGTAACTCTACTGGCTTCCAAGCCCAGTAGAGGATTCAATCACAAATGTTTTAAGAAATGAACAATATACAAACTAGTTTATGATGGATATGACTGTGTATGTGTGTGAGGTGTGATCTCAGATATTCAGATATGAAAATATTAAAGTAAACCACATAAACAAAAAAATAGCAATCTCAAACATAGTCATTTTTATAGTGGTTTGACTACTTGTCTACTCCACTCCCGGTAACCGCACTCAACCTTTGAGTGTACCGGATTTCACTAAGGAGATTTCATAGCGGTTCACCTCAAACCTAAGGTTTTAAATTATGTTCACTTTCAACCTTTACAACCTACACTGAGGCTGACTGTTTATGCTCCTTAAGCAAGGGTCAACACATAACACCTGGTTTTAGGCACACTGGCCAAGGATCCACACAAGGAACCTCACTATTTATGCTCTCACGGGCAAGGGTCAACACAACGCACCCACTTTTAGGCACACTGGCCAAGGATCTTCCACAAGACCCTAACTGTTTATGCTCTCCACAGAGCAAGGGTCAACACAACGCACCCACTACGTACACTCCCCCCGAAGGCCTCATACGAGGGCTTGCAAGGGTGAGAAACACCTTAGACCCAATCCTCAAAAGGAATGATCACAAGTGTCCTCTAGACTCTAGTTACTTACAGATAAGCGGATGAGTCCCTTTTAGCTCGTTGATGAAGATCTCCTCCTTTGTTGATGAAGAGTCTTCTACTTCCTTGAACCACAACTCAGAAGATATATCGATGCATGGTGACAGGTTGGGTCAACGTTATGATAGAATCCTACTCTTAGATATTTTCCTATAAAGGAGATAGAGCGATTCCAATCATCTATGCATTCAAGGCATCCCAGCTTAATGATTTGCCATTAAGGTGGTAGTTGGAGGATCCTTGAATGCGGAAGTTCATTCCCCAATCCACTCTATTGAATGTCAATGATGAGGCTAGATTGGAGGATGAACTCCCATGAGAGAAAGGGCTTTGGGTATATGATCTAAGGTTAAACACTCAAAAGCACTCTCTTCTTTCTCTACCGGTAACTAAAGGCAAGCTCTATATATATAGGCAAAAAGGTTCCAACGGATATAAAACAGTCACATTTATGGCAGAGTTCGATATCATCGAGCAGGGTCGATATCATCGAGCGTATAGTCCCAATAGCATCGACGGTCCGCTCGATGACACAAACTCATATATCATTAGCTTTTGAAACCTATTGCCTGCTGGTCGAGGGCATCGAGACATGTGTCGATGGCATCAGATTTCGAACTCCGATATTATCAATACGAGGATCGATTTCTCGACATTTGAAAAATGAGAGAGACTTGCTTTGAGATTTTTCAGGTCATCAGATGTGATCGAGGGATACTCGATGTAACGCCCTAAAATTTGAGGGTCGAGTAGCAACTTAACTCTTGAGTTCCAAAACATCACTTATGCAACATAGAGAACGATGATTGAATGTTGTCTGTGTTAGTGCAATAAACGTGAGTGAGATTATACTAAAACAGTAAACCATACTCCAGTTCGATGTACAAAATGCAAGAGGAAGACTAAAAGGCATATATAGATGTGTATAAAAATAAAACGATTTCGATCTGTCTTCAAAGTATGATTACTTCACCGAGTCATCATATACATGTACCGAATCAAAAACAAAATGTCAAAAGAATAGTCCAACTGTCCTGATAGCCCAGTAACCCCGTAAATCCGAATAGCATAAGCAAAGCCGCCGGAGAACTGCATGAAGGAAAACTCATCCTGATCATCATAATAATCAGGCTCAGCCTCCTATGAATCGTCGGTACCTGCATCTAAGACAGAGTCTGGTGGGTGTCCAGAACACCGTCCTGTAACATGGGAGTGAGTAGCTAACTCAGTGGAACAATAAAGTATAGGTTAACATGTTATCAAAATAGTCAAGCAGTAATGATAAAGCAGTCCAATCAACAATCCTAAGTACTCTTGTTAATGCAAGTATGAAATGCTATCATGATGCATGCCCCTCGCCTAACCACCCTTATAAGGCACCATCTTACGTCCGCGGCATGCGTTCATCCCTCAGTGCTCCACATCTTCCAGGCACATGTAATGCGATGATGAGCATGATTACCGAGTTGTTATTAGACCATTTCAAACAACAGTATTGGGAAACTAGGGTACCTCCCTTATATCATTCCCAAACATGATCCATTCTAGGGTCGTCAGTCCTAGATAATCTCGCACAATGGTGTGTTTCTAGGTCGCTACAAGGGTTGCCAGGGCTGTTACACGAAATCGTTACACCATACGGAATCGATATGAGAGGGTTTAAGGTCCTTATATAGGCTAAAAAGTCATCAAAACGGACTTAAGGTCAAGGTATACTTAGGTTATAACCAAAGTGAGTTCGATTCAATCCAACGGAGCACTTCTAGAAGCCCCCCTTAAGCCAAAAGGTCGGACTTAAGCTCATAAACATTGGATCAAGTTTTAGTTAAGTTTTCATTTCGGTCGGATTCCTAAATCACGCGTGGCGGACCAGTTTCAGTTCAACGGTCAGTGAAACTCGATCAGAGATTTCAAGTACACTAACACGTGTATGAAATTTCCCCTGATCCGAGGGTGTATTTGGATCAGATTCTGATAGTCTGGTTGTTTATAAATTGTCCGCAAGCGACACGTGCCAGATTACTTAAATCATTTTGAATTTAATAAGAAAATCTCATTTTCTCACACTCTTCACTCCGGGCTCAAGCGAATAGCATTGAGACACTATTTGGATTTGATTTCCGAGATGGTTGTCAAGCCCAGCAAGGCAGTCCTAATTCTATAACTTTGTATTATTCGGACTTTCGATGTGTGGTCCAAATCTGATAAAGGAGTTTCAATGTGCTCCCGAGAGCAACTGGGTAATAAGATTGATCCTAGATTTTAGGGTAACCTAGCGTCAATGATTCTACAAGTTTTGGGTCTTGCAGATCGTATTTAAAGTAGATCAAGTGGATTTCGTAGCTAATCTAGTTTAGCACTTAGTTACTTTGTGAAGGATAAGGTAGTGAAAGTGAGATTTGTGAAGGAAATGGGTTAAGAAGCGATTTTAGACTGTGAGATTCAGTTTTGGCAAGTTAGTAAGGTGTTAGGAGCGACCCATTGCCTAAGAAAGTCTAATTCCAGGCTGGCAAAAATCCGAGATGTTACAGTGTGAAATGGCGAGGCCAAGAGGAGTAAGAGATGGGTTTAGAGGAGTAATGATGGAGGGATGGAAGGAGTTCACAATTGTCAAGTACAACTCCAACTTGTCAAGCATTCTATACATTCAGTAACAAAAGGAGCTTCATACATTTCATTTAATCCAAAATCGTCACAATACATGGGACGTAGCCTTACATGGACCATGATAGAAGATGCATGTGAGCTAATACAACCAAGGCTTCAAACATCTAACATTCTACCAACTACTACACTACTAGGTCTATCAACACAAAAATACAAACATATCCTAAAGCAGTAACTCAAACAACTACGAGACAACGACATGGATGACTAGGCATCCGAGTTTGGCGATGGAGGAGGGGCACCCTTATCCTGCTGACAACACAGGATAGCCTTCAAAGTGCTAGTCACCTTCTTGAACTAGTGCTTCACAAGGCCTCGAAGGTCTATAACATCCTGTCGCAGGACCGTCTGACCCTGTCGTAGCTCAGCATGATCCTCCTCCAGTCGAGCTATGAGAGCATCCCATGTAGCCCGATCAGTATCTTGCACCGGTGCTGTAGGAGAGGAGCTCTCCTCAGTATCTTGGGCCTCTTCTTCTTCTTCCTGTTCTTCCTCTATCTCATCACCACATCTTTCCTCGCTCTCTTCATCTAGATCAATACTTTCCTCCCCCTCACTATCAGACTCATCCCCATATTTGTCGAGTCGGGCTTGGCGCTGACGAGGGCCGATCTCCATATTGTTAAGCGTAGCATCGCTTATGACCCAAACCGGCGCAATTTCATCTATATTAAGTCTATAGCCGACCTCTCGAGCCATCTTACATATCAATCGGCCGAACGGGAGTGAGATGTCACTTCTGATAGACCGTGCGGTCTAGATTATCTGGAATAGGGCGAATGTGGGCAGGCATAGCTTGTCCCCATGTCCAACTTTGTACAGGAAGTCTACCATCAACCGAGTACACTCTGTACGGTTGCCCCACCGTGGATACACTATATACGTAAAAATGTAGTGAAGCAAACAGAAATCATCTGTTAATCTCGTCAATGGGAGGCAGTTGCCTCTGGTCTAGGGAACCAGTCGGCCACAAAGGTATCACGTACGACGGTCTCTTTCTCGCACATTCTTGAAATAATCCTCACCAGCATGTACTTCACCACGTGGAATTCCCATGACCCGGGACACTAAGTCCACGTTGATCGTGTAATTCCGCCTTGCGATGGAAACAGTAAACTGTAGAGGTTCTAGCGATGGGTCTCGGATATGGGCGTAAAAAGTACGAACCGTATTCTCACATGCATGAGACTTATCTTCGAACATAGGACCCTACTCAACGTCCATCAAGCGGTCCATAATTGGGTGTAGCTCAAACAGCCTCTCATCTACGTGAGCTTCAAGTACAACCCTGCGGTCATGAAACCGACCGTACTCAAAGCCTATCGGTAGCGCTCTTTCGATGGGAACTTGGGGATGTAGGTCTCACTTCGACCTATGCTCACGGACGACACTTGTACTAGCCCCGGCGTCAGTCCTTCTCCTTGGACGGGTTGGGTGATTAGGCCCAGCTTCATCCGCGGCACTCTTCCTCTTTCCCATGAGAGAAAAGATGGTGGAGATAGAGAAAATGGCCGCAACAAACTCGAATAGGGCCATGGAAAGCGACGAAAAGTGATGAAAGAGAGAGAAAGGGCTGGAGTTGCTGATCCTCCACAGGTTTGAGCCTCAACAGAGGTTGTAAAGGCCCAAAGAACAGGGATTTAAGAAGGAAAATGGAGAGATGGAGTGGGGTAGGGAGTGTGCACGATTTTTAGCTATAAATGGGGCATGTAAGAGCCCAAATGAGAGAGAATGGAGAGGGTAGGGAGGTAGGGAGTGTTGTAGCATATGAAAATGGGTGGGTTGTGCCCAAAAATGATGGATTTGGCGATTGGAGGGGAGGGTTGAGAGAGAAAATCGGATCCTTTGGAAGGGAGGAAGGCTTGGAGGAGTAGAAAATGAAGGAGGGGAACAAAAACCAAAGAAATAGGGGTCCACACATGATTCGGTGGGCTCCACACACGACTAGGGATCGGGCCGACGCCGGCCCACATCGGCTTGACAGGCCCGGACAAAGGGGACCGCTGTCGATCGCGGTGAGCGCGATGCCGCCGTGGTCCTCTGGACTAGGCTCAGTGCCGCCACGATAGGGCAGTGGCCACCCCCCTCACAAGGTGCCAATGACATCTCGGGTCCACCGTGGGTCCCCTCGGATTGCATCGATTCAGCCCCGACTCCGTTTCGAGTCGTTTCGGGTCATTCCGAGTATGTTCTGATACATAATGGTATTTTATCGATTTTCAACGGCTGAGATTGGGTGGATTTTGATCTAGACCCATCATTTGATGGTCTAGAAGTGTGTTGGGAGTGACTCGTGCGATCAGGATTGAGTACAGACTCGATTTCGGCGTTCATTTTTAGTGAACTTTACCGTTGGACGAAACTCAGATACCTACGACTGTTTCTACATGCTCTTGCACCCTCCTAAGTCGAAATGCATCAGCGTACATCGTGAGACCATAACTCAGGTCCGGTTTAATCCAAATCATGCTCTGATACCAACTTGTAACGCCATGAAATTTGAGGGTCGAGTAACAACTCAACTCTCGAGTTCCAAAACATTACTTATGCAACATAGAGAATGATGATTGAATGTTGTATATGTTAGTGCAATAAACGTGAGTGAGATTATACCAAAACAGTAAACCATACTCCAGTTCGATGTACAAAATGCAAGCGAAAGACTGAAAGGCATATATAGATGTGTATAAAAATAAAACGATTTCGATCTGTCTTCAAAGTATGATTACTTCACCGAGTCATCATATACATGTACCAAATCAAAAACAAAATGTCAAAAGAATAGTCCAACTGTCGTGATAGCCCAGTAGCCCCATAAATCTGGATAGCCTAAGCAAAGCCGCCGGAGAACTGCATGAAGGAAAACTCATCCTGATCATCATAATAATCAGGCTCAGCCTCCTGTGAATCGTCGGTACCTGCATCTAAGATAGAGTCTGGTGGGTGTCCAGAACACCGTCCCATAACGTGGGAGTGAGTAGCTAACTCAGTGGAACAATAAAGCATAGGTTAACATGTTATCAAAACAGTCAAGCAGTAATGATAAAACAGTACAATCAACAATCCTAAGTACTTTTATTAATGCAAGTATGAAATGCTATCATGATGCATGCCCCTCGCCTAACCACCCTCATACGGTACCATCTTACGTCCGCGGCATGCGTTCATCCCTCAGTTCTCCACATCTTCCAGGCACATGCAATGCGATGATGAGCATGATTACCAAGTTGTTATTAGACCATTTCAAACAGTAGTATTGGGAAATTAGGGTACCTCCCTTATATCATTCCCAAACATGATCCATTCTAGGGTCGTCAGCCCTAGATAATCTCGTACGATGGTGTGTTTCTAAGTCTCTGCAAGGGCTGCTAGGGCTATTACACAGAATCGTTACACCACTCCCCCATCACCTTATCAATACAGGCCTAGTTTATACTCTTATTTCTACGGAAGGGTCGTCGCCTCCACAGACTCAGAGTACACTCGAGGTCACTACAAAGGGCTGTCAGGGCTGTTACACGGAATCGTTGCACCACTCCCCCATCACCTTATCAGTGTAGGGCGACAGCTCGAATATAGTGTCCCATACCACCATAATCGGCTCACGAATTTGGTTGCCCAATGGTCACTACGGGGAGGCTCGTGGCCCTAGCGTAGGCCGACAGCTCGACCACGGTGTCCCATACCACCATGCCCAGCTTATGAGTCTTAGCGGATCGATGTACCATGGTTAACGAGATTCCACTGGTAAGCTTGGTACCTTAGGCTCAAACAGAGGCGTCCAAACATGGTGAACATACATAAGACAGATCGGGTTACTTGACGAGCTCGGCTAGCTCGAGCGTACGACCAATTGAATGACATGAAGTGCAAGCACTTCATGTGGCCTAACCACTGCCGCCAACCGAAGTACGACTCGGGTTCGTCGAACACATCTCGCGTGGCGAATGGATCTCAGCCACTAATTCATTTCCGTTTCCAATTGCCTAGACTACATCATAGTCCCAAACTCAATCCATTTCATCACGTAATCATATGAGGTAATCCACCGTAATGGATTCCATAAGTTCAAGAATTTCAATCACATAAGCATATTATGAAACAGAATTTACAATCAAAGCATATTACAATACAAACATGATTTCACACACAATCGTTGCATAAGTACAACAGAATTTACAATAAAGCGTACGTGTAGGAAATCATTCACACAATTAAAGTAACCAAGATTTGTATCTCGATCCACATACAAGAGTACTAGATGATCGCTAGCACATTCAGACCTTTTCACAAACACTAGACTACAAACATCATCATACATGTTGTATGATGAATTGCACATGTGCTAGACCAAATCCTTTCACTAGGGAGTTGCCCCATATATCACACGTGTATACCCACGACGAAAATCATGGCATGCATGACTCCGGGATCCGTGTTTACTTAAATATTTCCACAAACACTTGGGCTACACATTTATCACATATAATGTATTTTTGCCGTGACGTGATTTAGGGCAAGTCCTTTCGCTAAGGACTTGTCACACATGTATTAAGCCTATATTCACGACTAATAAACATGTTAAGCACAAATCCAAAATCCAAACAAAATGAAACATTTCAACATATGCATAGAATAGCCTAAATCCTACATATCTCATATAAACTGGTATAACGAAACAAACGACGCATTTTGCATGTGTAATAGCACCCTTGTCAGTTATAAATCATTAACTGACATTAAAAGCCTTGAAAACCATAACCAATACACCTAAAGTAAGCACCTTACGCCGTAGAAGTGTAATGAACTCGATATATTTGCTAAGTCTTCGTGTACGGCAATTTAGCAACCTATAGAATGAAATAGATTAGCTATTTCATCATTTGCAATGATCATAACCTTATATCAGAGTTGGGTTAGGGTTTCTTACCTAGAAGCGAAGCTGAAATCGTCGGGAAAGCGATTAGAAAGAGGTGGTTAAGCTTGTATAGTGGCAGGGTAGAGTATCAGGGAGATCCTCCCACTTCTCTCACACTTTCTCTCTCTTTTCCCTCCTCTCTCCTAGGGTTTCTTCAAATTCGTATGGGCTGAATGAGAGAGGGTTTAAGGTCCTTATATAGGCTAAAACATAACCAAAATAGACCCAGGGTTAAGGTATACTTAGGTTATATCCAAAGTGGGTCCATTTCGATCTAACGGAGCACTTCTAGAGGCCCCTTTTCTGTGTGCGGTCGGACTTAAGCTCACTAACATTGGATCTAGGTACAGTTAAGTTTTTGTTCCAGTCAGATTCTCAGATCGCACGTAGCGGACCAGTTTCAGTTCAACGGTCACTGAAACTCGATCAGGGATTTCAAGTACACTGCCATGTATATGAAATTTCTCCTGATCCGAGGGTGTATTTGGGTCAGATTCTGACGGTCTGATTGCTTATATCAGGCAAGCAAGTAACAAGTCTCAGATTACTTAAATGAGATTTGATTTCTAAAGAAAACCAAGTGTTCTCACACTCCTCGCTAAGGGCTCAAGCGAATAGCCATGAAACACTATCTGGTTTTGACCTCCGAGACGGTTGTCAAGCCCAGCAAGGCGATCCTAATTCTATAACTTCGTATTATTTGAACTTTCGATGTGTGGTCCAGATTTGATACAGAGTTTCAATGTGCTCCCAAGAGCAGCTGGGTAATGAGATTGATCCTAGATTTTTGGG
Organism: Magnolia officinalis; assembly: GCA_021015155.1. NCBI lineage: Eukaryota > Viridiplantae > Streptophyta > Magnoliopsida > Magnoliales > Magnoliaceae > Magnolia > Magnolia officinalis. The sequence goes on from JAJHSJ010000019.1 coordinate 181,943, forward strand.
TAATGTAGCGTCAATGATTCTACAAGTTTTGGGTGTTGCAGATCGTATTTAAAGTGGATCAAGCGGATTTCGTAGCTAATCTAGTTTAACACTTAGTTACTTTGAAGGATAAGGTAGTGAAAGGTGAGATTTTGAAGAAAATGGTTTGAAAAGGGATTTGAGACTTTTGAATTGATTGTTTGAGAAGTTAATCAGGTGTTAGGATCGACCCATTACCTAAGGACGTCTAACTCCAGGTTGGCAAAAATATGGGGCGTTACACTCGATATCATCGGAATTTGAATGTCGATTATATCGAAGGTCGTGTTGATGCATCAATAAATACAAGGATTTTATCAGTGAGCTTGCTGGACAGTTTATGTCCTTTCTCGATGCAATCGATCTGGCCTCGATATCATCGATATTTGAATATCGATTCTATCGAGTGACGTCCGATCAGAATTAAAACTACCTGAAAAATGTTACGGGAAAGATTATGTTCAAGATCGATATCATCGAAGATCCTCCGATATCATCGAGATTTGAATTCCGATGATATCAATGGTGCTTCGATATATCGAAGGTCTTCATGATTTTCCTATAAAAAATAGGGACACAAAATACTCTGTTATCGATCATATAGAGTCTAGTTTGATAACTCGATTCTCAAACATCGATGATATCGATAGGGATATCGATACATTGATAATTCTGTCTAGATGAATATGTGGTTGCTGGACACTTTATGTCCTCATTCAATTTTATCGATTGAGTTTTCGACGACATCGACAGTACATCTTGATTTTATCGAACCTGATATCGATAAATCGACAGAGCTAGAAAACTTAGAGATTTTCTGATTTTGAAAAAAAAAGTTTTTCTAACCTAAAAACCCTATGATATTCTAATAGATTTTAAGGGTTTTAGTACCTGGTGTTTTGGGACATGGGATGTGGGGCTTAGATTTACCTATGGCGAGCTTGCATACATCCGATTGAGGCAGACGCTTTGAATTGATCTTCCTATGAGGCTCTGCAGTCTGACTGACCCAACAATCACGCTAATTGACAAACCAGGGCACTTTCAATCTCCCTCGTTGTCAATTACGTGACAAAATACCGAAACACCCTAGAACAGTATCTAGACAAACACATCCTAAATTGTGTGTACATGCATTTTACACAATTTTACAATTTCTAGAGAAACCATGTACATAACCTAGTATCTGCTCCCCCTTACTGCAAACTCCCCTTATCTTGGTGCAGTTGTTCCCTCTAACACATAAAACACCATTAAAGTAGATATACAATTTTTCGTTCAGGGTGTTTGAACTGTTCTCCTCCTTTTTGTCAGTCATTGACAAAGATTGCATTATAGTAGATATTGACTGAAGTTGAAAGACATGTGGGAGAACCAACAAGTATAGATGTATAAAGATAAAATCAGTTAGAGCATACATCATTTCTAGAAAGTATGTATGCATAGCAGATCAGATAAAGCAGATAGGATAATCAGTAAAAGAACATCACATGCATTCCACCTGTTAAAAACTGAATAAACCAGGGGACCTATCATGGTGATAAAAAGGATTTGAATTATAAACAGCCACATTCAACAATATCCAAAAAGACACACACACACACACACACACACACACACACACACACACACACACACATATATATATATATATATATATATATACTGCCTAAGGTTGGCAATAGATTGACAGACATCAAAAAAAAAAAAAAAAAAATAGGCCCATCCATGGGCACTTAGCAGTAACCAGCAGTAGCAAGCCCACACGGGGCATATACAACATCCACAAAAAATTGTCAAACGGCTAGGGGGCTATCACATTCACTCATGAGAGCGTAGAGCACCAAAAAAAAAACTTATGCTCATATGCAGAGATAAGTGTGGGTGAATGTGATAGCGTTCAGAGTCCCGTACTACGGTGAAGGAGCGGAGGCAGATGGCGCCGTATCGTCTCGGTGACAGGTGATTATCTTAACCAATTGTTGTACTGTCTGCTGCACTCCTTGGACCAGCCGCTCCAAGATGGTAAGCCTCTCATGCACCGAGTAGACATCCCTTTAAATTGCACCAATCCGATCCTGGTGAAACTTAAATCGTTTAGCATGCCCAGGAGCTGATGTCGATGGTGCTTGATGCGGTCCAGAAGCTTCTTCTCCAGTCGTCTTAGTCCCTTCCATGGGAGCTTCACCTGCCCCACTTTCCCTCTCTACTTGAATGCCTTCCTCAGGTGGATCCTCAGGATATTTATGAAACTTCAAATTCATCCTTCGAATGTTACTTTTATTGACGGTTTGGAGAGGAAGTACAAGATCATTTGTAGTTGGGAATGCTATGGCATTGCAAATCATATCTATGATCCAGGGATATGGTAAGTGGACATCTCTAGCAGTATGAAAAGCATAAACCAACTGATGCACGATGAGTGTAGGCAGCCAAATCTTGATTCCAGAGGCGATCAAATAAATTATCATAGTCATGAAGCCTGTGAGATCTGCCCTGTTGGAACCCTTAGATGTTTGAGGCAAGGATGCCATGCAGGACCTGAAGCGTGGTTCCATAAATTTGGATTTTAGGGCATTTCCTTGGTGCCACTGGACGTCGCGATCATGATAGAGGAATTTAGTGACCTTGGACCGAACCTCAATATTTTCCATGTCCATATTTGGGAGTCCTACAGGTGACAGAGTAAGATTAAAAATTCTTGCGATAGACCTAGGAGTGATCTGCAAATCTTCCAATGTTGTCAAGTGCGGTCGCATATGCAAATATGCGATCACATATGCGGCAGTGGCATATGCGATCCCTGCATATGCGATCGCATATGCCACATGTGTCAGCATATGCGATCGCATATGCGATGTATGCGATCGCATACTGGCAAACGGTAAGATTTCTAACGGTTTTTTGACACTTTTTTTTAATCCAGATTTTTTCTCTATAAAGATGCATTCTAAGCATTCCTAAATACAAAAAAAGCTCAAACTCTCTCTCTCTCTCTCTCTATTCTCTATTTCTCTCATTCCTACATTCTAAGAGTCTTACTGCATCCTCTCTTACTCTCCAATCTCCATCCACTAAGTTTTCTAAGTTCTAACTTCTAACTTCTATTCTAAGTTTCTAATTCCAATTTCTAACAACTTCTTTCTATCATTTTTATTATTATTTTGTTTGTTAATTGATTCATTTGTTAGTTGTTAGTTGTTACTTTGTTAGCTGTTAGCAACTTAAAAGTTTGAACTTTGAAGTTACAACTTACAAGTGACAAGTTAGAAGTTACAACTTACAAGTTACAAGTACAAGTTACAACAAGAATTCAAGAACATATACAATACTCAAGTGAAGGGGCAAAGGTGAAGAGAAGACAAGTAGACAACATAGACAAGAATTTGGAAGTTGAAAGTTTGAAGTTTGAAACCCGAACCTCTTTTAGAATTGTAATTTTAATTTTAATTTTATTTGTGTAAATCTCTCTCTCTCTCTCTCTCTCTCTCTCTCTCTCTCTCTCTCTCTCTCTCTCTCTCTCTCTCTCTCTCTCTCTCTCCCCTTCTCTTTCTACAAGTGTAAGTGTGTAACAACTCTCTCTTTTTCTCATTTTCTTTTCCCTCTTCTTCTCCCTTTCTACAAGTGTAAGTGTGTAACTCAACTCTCTCTCTCTCTCCCCCTCTTCTTCTCCCTTTCTAGTTTCTACAAGTGTAATTGTGTAAGTGTGTAAGTGTGTGTGTGTGTGTGAGTGACTAAGTGTAACTCTCTCTCTCTCTCTCTCTCTCTCTCTCTCTCTCTCTCTCTCTCTCTCTCTCTCTCTCTCTCTCTCTCTCTCCCCCTAACCCTAAGTCCCAACTCCCAAGTTCTAGTTTTCTTTTTATTTGTATTTTGTAGTTTACTTTCTAGTTTCTAGTTAGTAGCTAGCTAGTAACTTTTTAGTGTTAATACACACACCACCATCCACCATCATAATGTCTTCTTCCCAATCTTCCTCTTTAAGGCCTAAGTCGAATGACCCGGGTTGGAAGTATGGGTACTACCGTACTGCTACCGAAAAGACTCACATAGTATGTGATTTATGTGGATTTGTGAGTTCCGGTGGCATTGCAAGGCATAAGTAACGCCTTACACGTTTACCTGGGGCAAATGCAAAAGCATGCGAGACGATTACTCCAGAAATCTGAAGGGAGATCGTGGAGTATATGGAAAAACAATCAAGAAAGAAATGTGATAGTGCCCTACGTCAGGAGGAATATATGGAATAAGATGCATATGAAGATATAAATGTAGATGTTGATGAAGCTAATCCCACTCCTCCTTCGACAAGCCGGTCTAGACCACAAGTACAACCATCGAAAAGAGCCCGAGGGCATGGACCCTTAGATAGATGGTGTAGACCACACCCCGAGGATGTGGTCGACCAAAGGGGTAGAGGGAAAGGGCCGGCTCAAACAACTTTAGAGAACCGGTATAAACAAAAAGATAGGAAAACAACAATTCAATATATTGCTAAGTGGCTTTACCAAACCGGCGTTGCTTTCAACGCCGTTAAATAAAAAAGCTTCAAAGTAATGATTAAGGCTATAGGTCAATTTGGACCTGGGCTTAAACCTCCTTCATATCATGAAATGAGGGAGACATGCCTAAGAACTGAAGTTGAATATACACAGTCCTTCATAGCTGAATATAGGGAATCATGAAAAATATATGGTTGTTCACTAATGGCCGATGGATGGACCGATAGATCCGGTCGGTCTCTCATTAACTTCTTGGTAAATTATCCAGCTGAGATAATGTTCTTGAAGTCAGTGGATGCGTCGGGCCATTCACATAGGAGAATATTTGTTTAACTTACTAGATAGTGTAGTTGAAGAAATAGGTGAGGACTACATTGTATAAGTAATTACAGATAACGCAGCCTCGTATGTAATGGTCAGTCGTCTTCTTATGAAGAAGAGGCAACGTTTATTTTAGATCCCTTGTGCGGCCCATTGTATTGATCTCATGTTAGAAGATATAGGTAGATTATTTATAAATGTGATTGCAAGGGCTAGCAGAATCACGGTCTTTATGTACAAACACACCCTTCTTCTCAATCAAATGAGAAAACACATTGGGGGTAACTTGCTACGTCCAGCAGTCACCCGTTTCACTACAGCCTTTTTAACACTATAAAGGCTATATGCAAAGAAATCAGAACTTAGAAGCTTTGTAGTGTCGGCCGATTTTATAAGTAGGCCTTGGTCAAAGAAGGCTGAAGGGAAACGGGTTCAACAAACAATTCTTTCTCAAAGTTTTTGGACTCAAGTGGTAAAGGCGCTAAAATCATCCAAGCCCTTAGTCACTATATTGCGATTAGTGGACGGGGATGAGAAGCCCGCAATGAGCTACATATATGATGCGATGGAGAGGGCAAAAAATAAGATTATGTACCATTTTAACTATAGAGACCGTGATTACATGCCAATTTTAGAAATTATAGATAGAAGATGGGGCAGTCAAATGTCATCCCCATTGTATTCGGCTACTGACATCCTTAACCCAACCTATTTATTCGCTTCTATTGATCCAGCAGAAGCGCTAATTATGCATATGGTTGGATTTATTGATGTCTTGGAAAGAACAATTCCAGATAGAGGAGAACAGGACAAGATCTCAAGTTTGTTGGACTTCTACACAAAAAGTGAAGGGATATTCTCAAGGGATATCGTAATAAGACTTCGGACAATGAAATTAGCCAGTAAGTACTTCTATCTATGAATGAATGTTAGTGTACTATCGAGTGTCAACTGTGTACTAAATACTGATTACTAAACTCTCTCAAAAAGTTTTTCTACAAAGTGTCTCTAAGACTAAGAGACTAAGACTTTAACCTATACTTAAACTATTTTTCTCAGCTGACTGGTGGGCTGCCTATGGAGTGGACCCGAACAAGAAGGATCCAACTCTAAAGAAGCTAGCTATGAAAATTCTTGGACTGACGTGTTCTACCAGTGGTTGCGAGCGTAATTGGAGCACGTTCGAGGCGGTAAGTTTAGACTATTTAATAATTATTTTTTTATAAACTTTAATTTTTTAATGGCCTAAGCCCTAAGCTAAATTAATTACCTAAATACCTAATGCCAAATGCGTTTGCTTTCAGGCAGATTCATTCAAAGAAAAGGAATCGCCATGAGCAAAAAAAGCTCAACGACTTGGTTTTCGTTCAATACAATAAAAAATTGTGAGAACGATTCCAAAGTAAGAAAGAAAAGCCCGGTTTCTTTGACCCTATCTGCTTGGATGAGTTAGATGTAGATAACGAGTGGCTCGTAGAGACGGAGGACCCGGTATTTACTGGAGAGGACTTGACATGGGCACAAGTTGAAGATGCCGCATATGGATCGACACCTGGTGAAGGTAGTAGTACTACTCGAAGGCGAAGGACCGGGGGGGAACCGGGAGGTGAGTAGTAGCCGTCAACCCGTTGATGAGATTGAGGAGATTGAAGAAGAAGAAGGTGATAATGATGATCAAGGTGAATATCATCCACCATTGGATGTTGATGAAGTATTAGTACGTACAGATGATGAAGAAATGGAAGAAGAATAAGTGTATGTGGAAGAAGGAGATGACTCGAATGATGATGATGGTGGTGGTGGTGATGGTGGTGGTGGACCTGGTGATGATGTGCCACAATGGATGTTATATCAATGTATATGATTAATGATTATTGATTAGATACATAAAATAATAAATACATAACTTCTTAATTTTGTTTTAATGCTTGTCTGATGTCTCATAAGTCTAAGTGTGTTGATGTTGTTAATTGTTGATAACTTGATATCAAGTTATCAACAAAATGTCAGTTAAACTTAAACGTAAAATGTTAAATGTTAATTGTTAAGATTTAAGAAGTTAACTATATTGTAATTCACTAATTTGTAAATGTATCATTGTTCTGTTCATATGTATGTAATTGGTTGGTTTTATTTTTTATTTTTACTTAAATTAAATGTATTATATTTCATGTCCCAATGACATAATAATTTATTATGATTTTTCTATTTTTTTTTTGAATTTTTCTGATTTTTCTGATTTTTTTAAATTTTTTTTTTAAAAAAATGCGATCGCATATGCGCACACGCATATGCAATTGCACTGGATCGCATATGCTATTTGACAACATTGAAATCTTCCCCATCGACGGTCACAATGATGGACGGAGGGTCGAATAAAGGAGAATGACAGTTGGTGAAGAAATTATATGTTCTTTCACGATGACAAGGTCCGCCAAAATCAAGAACGGGCAACTAATCTATGGCAGCAAGTAGAGGTTCCAGGTTATATGGAATTAGACAACTCCTATAGACTTTTCTCTCCTAAATAACCTTTCTCCCTGTGAACTTTTCCAAGACTGGATTTGCTTTTACCGTTGGAGGTGTTGGTGCCTCAGACTGGGACCCACCATGCAATCTAGTGCGCTGCCTTTTAGGGGTCCCACGTTCCGGGGCCCTTGCCCTTTCTTTTGGAGCAAACACTTTTTGACGAGCGGATCTCGAAGACTCACCCGAACCCGATACTTTTCCTTTGTCTTTTCCTATGTGGACAAAAAGAGGATTTGAAGGATTTGAAAAAAGTCACAACCTAATAGAAACGGAAATACAAAAAAAAATAAATGATTCTTGATGTGGAATGGTTGGGGCTGCCTGAAGAAGGTTTGAATGGTCCGGTTGAGAGGAGCGAGTAGGGAAGAGGAAAGGAAACCCTGGAATAAAAATCCCTTTTTCGCACTCCATTGGCTTATATTGGACGGCATCTGTTGATATCATCGATCCTTATCTCGCTGATATCGAGGGACCCTTATCGATTTTATCGATACTGTCTTCGATATCACTCTCAATCATACGACGTTTCTTCTTCTAAGGAGGCGTCGACGATATCGACCCTTGATCGATTAATCGAGAATGACATATTGACAGTCATATCGAAGATGAATATTTTCAATTTTCAGCATTCAGACGACTCTTCATGTATATTTTAAATATTTCTATGAATCAATAGTATACACAGCAAAATTATGTACAATCACTATACACATCAAAATTATAAATATTTAGAATGTTTATATACAAAAGATTGAGGTGAGGGACCTCAGATATATCATTTAGAGCTCAACAAAAATTGCATAATTTCTGCAAATATCCAGGTCTAGATGCATGACCTGGACTTTTCCTTTTATGCTTGATATTTCAGCGTATACAGTTAGTCATCAGACAATTTAGTTTTTCTTTTACTACCCATTTTGAGACAGAATTCTTTTTAGTTTTCATGTTTATCTCACATACTTGATCCAATGATTTCATTTCAGGTGGTGATGGGTGAGTGTTTCTCCTAGATGGACTTTCATCATTTTGTATTTCTCTAGTTGGTCTGAATTTACCAATGTGATTTTGACCAGAGTTATGTGAAGTCCTTCTAGGTGTTAAGCATTCAAATTTATAATGACCCATATCTCCACATAAATGACAAATTGGAGAAGTTCTAATATTGCTACCTGAAGCAACAAATTTTTCAGTTGTTGGGGCAGCATTTCCAGTTTTCCTTTTATTTTTATCATACCCTAGGCTACTCTTATCTTTTCCTCATCTTCCTATCCCTAACAACTTTTTTAGCTTTTCACCACTCTTAGAGAATTTGTAGTTTATTTCAGCAAATTTTCTAGATTTCTCTAAGTCAAAACGGAGTGTGCGATTTTCATTCTTGAGTTGCTCATTTTCATCTTTTAATAATTCAACTTGTTTAGTAAGCTTTGATGATTCTGTTTTTAGGGATATATTGACTCTTTCCAACTTATCATTATCTAAATGATATTGCTGTAGATCATTGATTAGATGTGTATTAATTTCCAAGGTTTTGTCCAGATCTTTTTGCAGCAATTCCTTTTTGTTTTCAAACATTCCAAGTCTTTTCAGGATGTGGATGCTATGAATATAGAGTTGATTGTAAGCATCCTGTAGTTTATCTGGTTTCTCTTCTTCTTCGTATGTTTCCTCATTATCAGACGGAAATGATTCAGTGGCTTGCTGTTCTTCCTTGCTTTTAGATTCCATGGGAATGATTGGAGCTGTGGAGACTATAAGAATTTTCAAGGATTTCTGGTCACCATCGCTCTCTGAGTCACTAGATTCTGAGTTTGACTCTTCTGTATCATCCCATGTGGCAACCATCGCCTTGCCCTTAGTTTTTCTATTTAGGCATTCAGTAGACAGATGTCCATACTTCTGATAGGCATAACATTGCAGTTCTTTGGTCTTTTTACCAAATTTGCCTGTAGAAGGTCTGTTGTCCATCTTTCTTCCTCTGGAAGGACGGTCACGATTCTTCTGAAAGAACTTCCTGAATCTTTGTGCCAGTAAAGCCACCTCCTCATCTTCATCTTCTTTTTCACTTCCACTGTCCTCATTTGTTGTTTTCTTTGAAGTTTTTAGGACAGTAGTTTTGGATTTTTATGTTTGCTTGAAGTGTAGTTCAAAAGTTTGTAGGGAATCTACCAGTTCTTCTACTTTCATTTCATCAATATTCCTACATTCTTCAATCGTTGTTACTTTGGGATTAAATCGTTCCGATAAGAATCTTAGAATTTTCCTACAAATTTTTGGTACCTGAACTTTTTCTCCCAATCCACCCATGGAATTGCAGATGATATTTAATTTTGTGAAAAACTCCATAAACGTTTCATGCTCTTTCATTCTGAGACTTTTGAACTGTAAAGTTAGAAGTTGTAGTTAGGACCTCTTCATAGTGCTTGTGCCTTCATGGGTTGTTTCTAATAGATCTCATGCTTCCTTGGATGTCCCACACATACTTATTTGATTGAAGATGTCTTGGGACACGGCACAGTAGATGATGTTCATAGTTTTCGCTTCAGCAGTCTGTTTTTCCTTATCAAACGCAGTCCACATGTCTTTGGGTTTGGGTTTTGTGATGGTTGTGCCACTGTCAAGTGCAATTTGTTCAGATGGTGGCACATATCCACTTTCAATTATCTCCCAAACATCATGATCCAAAGATCTCAGAAAGTAGTGCATCCTAGCCTTCTAGTATACATAATTTGAGCCATCAAATACTGGAGGCCTAGGGACCGATGAGCTCTCTCCTTTTGGCCATATTCCCAACTTCAGTCAAGATCACTCTCTAGGCGGCGAAGCCCTTAAAGAGAGACCCTCTCTGATACCAATTGAAATAGCAATGAAGACCACTTTAGTTGAAGTAGGAATATGCCAATATGTCCTAGAGGGGGGTGAATAGGACTTTTTAAAGTTTTGTGGTTTATTAAAATCCTATTATACTAATCCTAACAACAAGCACATATCAGGATTACCCAAAAGTAACTCTACTGGCTTCCAAGCCCGGTAGAGGATCCAATCACAAACTTTTTAAGAAATGAACAATATACAAACTAGTATATGATGGATATGACTATGTATGTGTGTGAGGTGTGATCTCAGATATTCAGATATGAAAATATTAAAGTAAACCACATAAACGAAAGAATAGCAATCTCAAACACAGTCATTTTTATAGTAGTTCGACTACTTGTCTACTCTACTCCCGGTAACCGCACTCAACCCTTGAGTGTACCGTATTTCACTAAGGAGGTTTCACAGCGGTTCACCTCAAACCTAAGGTTTTAAATTAGGCTCACCTTCAACCTTTATAATCTAAGGGTCAACACATAGCACCCGATTTTAGGCACACTGGCCAAGGATCCACACAAGGAACCTCACTGTTTATGCTCTCACGAGCAAGGGTCAACACAACGCACCCACTTTTAGGCACAGTAGCCAAGGATCTTCCACAAGACCCTAACTGTTTATGCTCTCCACAGAGCAAGGGTCAACACAACGTACCCACTACGTACACTCCCGTCAGAGGCCTCCTACGAGGGCTTGGAAGGGTGAGAAACAGCTCAGACCCAATCCTAAAAACGAATGATCACAAGTGTCCTCTGGACTCTAGTTACTTACAGATAAGCGGATGAGTCCCTTTTAGCTCGTTGATGAAGATCTCCTCCTTTGTTGATGAAGAGTCTTCCGTTTCCTAGAACTGCAACTCAAAAGATATACCGATGCATGGCGACAGGTTGGGTCAACGTTATGATGGAATCCTACTCTTAGATATTTTCCTATAAAGGAGATAGAGCGATTCCAATCATCTATGCATTCAAGGCATCCCAGATTAATGATTTTCCATTAAGGTGGTAGCTGGAGGATCCTTGAATGTGAAAGTTCATTCCCCAATCCACTCTATTGAATGTCAATGATGAGGGTGGATTGGAGGATGAACTCCCATGAGACAAAGGGCTTTGGGTATATGATCTAAGGTTATACACTCAAAAGCACTCTCTTCTTTCTCTACCAGCAACTAAAGACAAGCTCTCTATATATAGGCAAAAAGGTTCCAACGGATATAAAATGGTCACATTTATGATAGAGTTCGATATCATCGAGCGTATACTCCCAATAGCATCAACGGTCCGCTCGATGACACAAACTCAAATGTCATACACTTTTGAAACCTATTGCCAGCTGGTCGAGGGCATCGAGACACGTATCGATGACATCGGATTTCGAACTCCGATATTATCGATACGAGGATCGATTCCTTAACATTTGAAAAATGAGAGAGACTTGCTTTGAGATTTTCCAGGTCATCAGATATGATCGAGGGATACTCGATATCATCGGAACTTGAATGTTGATGATATCGAAGGTCGTGTCGATGCATCGATAAATCCAAGGATTTTATCAGTGAGCTTGTTCGACAGTTTATGTCCTTTCTCGATGCAATCGATCCGGCCTCGATATCATCGATATTTGAATATCGATTCTATCGTGTGACCCCCGATCAGAATTAAAACCACCTAAAAAATGTTACTGGAAAGATTGTGTCCAAGACCGATATCATCGAAGATCTTCCGATATCATCGAGTTTTGAATTATGATGATATCTATGGTGCTTCGATATATCGAAGGTCTTTATGATTTTCCTATAAAAAATAGGGACACAAAATACTCTGCTGTTGATCATATCGAGTCTAGTTCGATAAACTTGATTCTCAAATATCGATGATATCAATAGGGATATCGATACATCGATAATTCCATCCAGATGAATATGTGGTTGCTGGACACTTTATGTCCTCATTCGATTTTATCGATTGAGATTTCGAGGACATCGACAGCACATCTCGATTTTGTCGAACCTAATATTGATAAATCAGTAGAGCTAAAAAACTTAGAGATTTTCTGATTTTGTAAAAAAAAGTTTTTTTTAACCCAAAAACCCTATGATATTCTAATAGATTTTAAGGGTTTTAGTACCTGGTATTTTGGGACATGGGATGTGAGGCTTAGATTTACCTGTGGCGAGCTTGCACACATCTGGTTGAGGTAGACGCTTTGAATTGATCTTCCTATAAGGCTCTGAAGTCTGACTGACTCAACACTCACGCTAATTGACAAACCAGGGCACTTGCAAGGGCACTTTTTACCAGCAGTATTATACTGTCAGAGACATCCATTGCCATCTGTACAATGTCTTCATTGCGTTGTAAACACGTGCTGATGAATTTCAAAAAGCATGGTATGGGCCGCCTGATGTATGGTCCAGCCCGATTTTCAGCCAATCCCATTTGTTTGTGCCCGCTTAACAAACGGCCCAGATCTTTCCATAGAGTTAAAATCTATTTCCACTACAGTACATCTGATGGTATTGCAATCTTTAATTGTAGCCATTTTATTTGGGTCATTTTTATCTGATCCAAACCGTTCATATGGTTTGTCTTACCGTGAATGGTGATATTTCATAATTTCCATCATTTTAGGTCTTTTCATTTGAATATACACCGTACTTTCAACCATTAATTTGTGGCCCTTTGAGAATATTCCAATCCAATAGATCTTAGTTCTATCTTCATCCATAGTGAGGTCCACCAGATAAATGGTTTTGATCATTTCAACATGACTTCAGATCCAACGGCTACATGATTTTTTAGTAACCTCTATACAACAACATTAATGATAGTGTTCATTGCTCAATAAATATAGGCAGCCGGTATTTACGCCCACATCTTTTCATTTCATACTCCTATTTCTATCCTTTTTGGAACTGAAATCATACGAAAGTTTACTATTTCAGTTCCAACAATGCAAAATAGTTGGCGTGTGTAAATAAAAATGGGTGTTGCAACTCACCACAATATATTGTGGTGAGTAAACTTTGTGGGGCCCACTGTGATGTAATTATTATTATCCACGCCTTCCATCCATATTTTCAGCTAATTTTAGTGCATGAATCCATAAATGAAGCATATCCAACAAACAGTACTTTTAGCGACGAAAATTTTCGCTGCTAAAAGCCAGATTTTCGCAGCTAAATACTTTTAGCGACGAAAATTTTCGCTGCCAAATTCGTCGCTATAAGCCCGAGGTGCAAGGTATTTATCAGCGAAAAATTTAAATCGTCGCTAAATACCTGATTTTTAGCGACGAAAATTTTCGTCGCTAAAAAGAATTTCCTGGACCTTTAGCAGCGAAAATTTTCGCTGCCAAAAAAATTCAGGACTTTTAACTGCGAAACTTTTCGCCGCGAAAAAAACTTACAAGACTTTTAGCAGCGAATATTTTCGCCGCCAAAAAACTTCAAAGACTTTTTAGCAGCGAAAATTTTGGCCGCCAAATAATTTCCAAGACTTTTAGCAGCGAAAATTTTCGCCGCCAAATAATTTTCCAAAAATTTTTAGCACCGAAAATTTTGGCCGCGAAATAATTTCCAAGACTTTTAGCAGCGAACATTTTCGCCGCCAAATAATTTTCCAAAAATTTTTAGCACCGAAAACTTTGGCCGCCAAAACAATTTCTAAGACTTTTAGCAGCCAAAAGTTTCGCCGCCAAAAAAACTTCTAAGACTTTTTGGCAGCGAATATTTTGGCCGCCAAAAAATTTCCAAGACTTTTTAGCCGCAAAAATTTTCGCCGCCAAATAATTTTCCAAGAATATTCAGAACTGCAGGTAACTTGTAAGACTTTTTAGCAGCGAAAATATTCGCTGCAAAAAAGTTTAGAGGCAAAAAACTTCCACTTTTAGCGACGAAAATTTTCGTTGCTAAAAGTCTTTTTTTTTTTTTTAATATACAGCTCAAAATCCCACACAAAATTCCTGATATACACCTGTTAACAATATATTTCATCATATTCATCCTAATATACACCTGTTATATAATATATTTCATCATATTCACATTCACATCTAGCTAAACCCAAACTAGTAAATCCATCCAAGCCTCAGTTATAAATAGAGGCTAAAAATGTTTAATTTTTTTAAATATTTATTTAAACTACTAATCCATTCATTCAATCCACTCATGAAACAATCAATCATGAAAGCCATAATACCAAAAAAATAGTTAACAACTCAATCAAACAATCAATCTCACTTGTTTACTATTTAAAGTTTTCAAAATAAACTCAATCAAACTATTACACAACATTAGGTTCCACAAATAATACAAAGTCACAACGCAAGATTTGGGTATGACTTTTTCTTGGCTGATGAACAACTACAGCTTGTTCGGTTGTCTGAAAGCATAATTGGGTTTAGGTTTGGGTTTTCAAGTTTAGGTTTAGGTTTAGGTTAGGGAGCTGAGATTAGGATTAGGTGTATGTTTAGGTTTAGAGATTTGAGAATACGTTAAGGTTTAGGTTTAGGAAATCGGGTTCGGGTTATAGGTTTAGGTTTAGGTTAGGTTATAGGTTAAGGTTTAGGAAATTGAGTTTAGGTTATGGCTTTAGGTTATAAGTTAAGGTTATAGGTTAAGGTTTTGGTTAAGGTTATAGGTTTAGGTTTAGGTTATAGGTTTTGGGATTTGATAATAGGTTTAGGTTAAGGTTATAAGTTTAGGTTTAGGAAATCGGGTTAGGCTTCGGAATCGAGTTTGGATTTGGGTTTTCAGGTTTGGGTTTATGTTTAGGTTAGGGAGTTGAGATTAGGTTTAGGCGTAGATTTAGGTTTAGGGATTTGAGAATACGTTAAGGTTTAGGTTTAGGAAATCGGATTCGGGTTATAGGTTAAGGTTTAGGTTAGGTTATAGGTTAAGGTTTATGAAATTGAGTTTAGGCTATAGGTTTAGGTTTAGGTTATAGGTTTTGGGATTTGAGAATAGGTTTAAGTTAAGTTTATAAGTTTAGGTTTAGGAAATCGGGTTTGGGTTCGAGATCGGGTTTAGATTTGGGTTTTCAAGTTTAGGTTTAGGTTTAGGTTAAGAAATTGAGATTAGGATTAGGTGTAGGTTTAGGTTTAGGGATTTGAGAATACGTTAAGGTTTAGGTTTAGGGATTTAAGAATACGTTAAGGTTTAGGTTTAGGGATTTGAGAATACGTTAAGGTTTAGGTTTAGGAAATCGGGTTCGGGTTATAGGTTTAGGTTTAAGTTAGGTTATAGGTTAAGGTTTAAGAAATTGAATTTAGGTTATAGGTTAAGGTTTAGGTTATAGGTTAAGTTTTAGGTTTAGGTTAAGGTTATATAGGTTTAGGTTTATATTATAGGTTTTGGGATTTGAGAATAGGTTTAGGTTAAGGTTATAAGTTTAGGTTTAGGAAATTGGGTTCGGGTACGGGATTGGGTTTAGGTTTTCAAGTTTAGGTTTAGGTTTAGGTTATGGAGTTGAGATTAGGATTAGGTGTAGGTTTAGGTTTAGGGATTTGAGAATACGTTTAGGAAATCGGGTTCGGGTTATAGGTTTAGGTTTAGGTTAGGTTATAGGTTAAGGTTTAGGAAATTGAGTTAGGTTATAGGTTTAGGTTATAAGTTAAGGTTATAGGTTAAGGTTTAGGTTATAGGTTAAGTTTTAGGTTTACGTTAAGGTTATATAGGTTTAGGTTTAGGTTATAGGTTTTGGGATTTGAGAATAGGTTTAGGTTAAGGTTATAAGTTTAGGTTTAGGAAATCGGGTTCGGGTTCGGGTTCGGGATCAGGTTTAGGTTTGGATTTTCAAGTTTAGGTTTAGTTTAGGTTAGGAAGTTGAGATTAAGATTAGATGTAGGTTTATGTTTAGGTTTAGGGATTTGAGAATACGATAAGGTTTAGTTTTAAGAAATCGGGTTTGGGTTATAGGTTTAGGGTTAGGTTAGGTTATAGGTTAAGGTTTAGGAAATTGAGTTTAGGTTAAAGGTTTAGGTTATAAGTTAAGGTAATAGTTTAAGGTTATAGGTTTTGGGATTTGAGAATAGGTTTAGGTTAAGATTATAAGTTTAGGTTTAGGAAATCGGGTTCGGCTTCGGGATCGGGTTTAGGTTTGGGTTTTCAAGTTTACGTTTAGGTTTATGTTATTAGGGAGTTGAGATTAGGATTAGGTGTAGGTTTAGGTTTAGGGATTTGAGAATACGTTAAGGTTTAGGTTTAGGAAATCGGGTTCGGGTTATAGGTTTAGGTTTAGGTTAGGTTATAGGTTAAGGTTTAGGAAATTGAGTTTAGGTTATAGGTTTAGGTTATAGGTTAAGGTTTAGGTTTAAGTTTTAGGTTTTAGGATCTGAGAATAGGTTTAGGTTAAGGTTATAAGTTTAGGTTATAGGTAATAGGTTAAGGTTTTAGGTCATAGGTTTTGGTTTAGGTTAAGGTTTAGGTTTAGGTTAAGGTTTAGGTTTAGGTTTAGTTTTAGGTTATAAGCTATAGGTTTAGAGAATTGAGATTTGGTTAAGGTTTAGGTTTAGTTTTAGGCTAAGGTTTAGGTTTAAGTTATAAGCTATAGGTTTAGGGAATTGAGAATTGGTTAAGGTTTAGGTTTAGGGAATCGGGTTCGGGTTCGGGATCGGGTTTAGGTTTGGGTTTTCAATTTTAAGCTTAGGTTTAGGTTAGGGCATTGAGATTAGGATTAGGTGTAGGTTTAGGTTTAGGGATTTGAGAATACATTTAGGTTTTAGGTTTAGGTTTTAGGTTTAGGTTTTAAGTTTAGATTTAAGTTAAGGTTTAGAGATTCGGGTTCGGGTTCGAGTTTGGGTTCGGGTTTAGGTTATAGGTTTTGGTTTAGGTTATAGGTATAGGTTTAGGTTAAGGTTTAGGTTATGGGTTTTGGGATTTCAGAATAAGTTTAGGTTATAAGTATATGTTTAGGTTAGGTTATATGTTAAGATTTAGGGATTTGAGTTTAGGTTAAGGTTTAGGTTATAAGTATAGGTTTTGGGAATTGAAAATAGGTTTAGGTTAAGGGTTGGGTTATATGTTAAGGTTATAGGTAATAGGTTAAGGTTTTAGGTCATAGGTTTTGGGATTTGAGAATATGTTTAGGTTTAGGTTTTTTAGGTTATAGGTTAAGGTTTAGGTTTTAGGTTTAGGTTAATGTTAGGTTATAGGTTATAAGTTATAGGTTAAGGTTTTAGGTCATAGGTTTTGGTTTAGGTTAAGGTTAAGGTCTAGGTGTAGGTTTAGGTTATAAGTAGAGGTTTTGGGATTTGAGAATAGGTTTAGGTTGGGTTATAGGTTTAGGTTAAGGGTGTGGTACCTGCAAATACAGACATAAACACGGCCTGTCCAAATGGCCAGGCCCCTCCAACACTGTCCATAGGAAATGGACAGCTTCATCATGGTCATAACAGCGGTTCCCACCTTCCAGGGACCCCCGCTCTTCCGGATAGCTCCGACGCACATCCGGGTCTGCTCCATTAATTTCGAGCAAATACATAAACACGGTCTGTCCAAATGGCCAGGCCCTTCCAATGCTGTCCATAGGAAATGGACAGCTTCATCATGGTCATAACAGCGGTTCCCACCTTCTAGGGACCCCCGCTCATCCGGATAGCTCCGACGCACATCCGGATCTGCTCCATTAATTTCGAGCAAATACATAAACACGGCCTGTCCAAATGGCCAGGCCCTTCCAATGCTGTCCACAGGAAATGGACAGCTTCGTCATAGTCATAATTGCGGTTCCCACCTTCCAGAGACCCCCACTCATCCGGATAGCTCCGACGCACATCCGGGTCTGCTCATTTAAATAAAATGAATTATCAAGATCATTTAAATAAAATTAGGTCCAATCAACAATCTGACCTGGAGGATTCTGTTAGCATTGTTGACAGCACCTCGAACCTTGTTTAAATCCAGGTTGCAATCTGTGGCCACTGATGCTATTTGTCTTTCTGTAAAGTTGGCGACAATTTCTGCATCAAACCCGGCAAAAGCAGCCCTAATAATAAAAAACATTTCTTTCCATGAATTCATTATCTCTCTCTCTTTTAATTTTCTAATTTTCCATTACAATAATAACTACCTGAAATTATGGCGTTTTCTCAAGATAGAAGTCCAATCCATTCCAACTTGTGCACCTGTTAGAACAAGCAATTCAAACAATCCTGCAACACATTTAAATGCCTAATCAGTCTCACTCCAGTCTTATATATTGAATGCCTAATGTACAGTCTCTTGAATTGGTGCAAACCATACCTGAATTGAGTGTAATGAATCAAAGAACGAAGAAATTCGACATGTAACTACATACAAGAAAGATAAAGGATATGCATATCTGGAGTGCTGTTATTCTCACATTGCTTTGAGAGAGTAGGGTTTCATTATATATATTGATCAACCTATGGAATTTTATGATCATATGAAAAATCTCTCTCAAAATTTTAAGATAAAGGACTTTAAAGACCTTCAGTACTTTTTAGGTAAGAGTGCTATCAATTTTGATCCTTTGAAAGAAGCTCATTGTTAGCTTAGTTGTAAAGTTTGGTTTATTGTGAAACAAAACCAATTGATCCTTTGAAAGAAGCTTATTGTTAGCTTAGTCTCTCTCTGTTGAAGCAAAAAAGAAGGGAAAAAAAAAAAATCGCTTTTATGTTTTTTCAATCCATCTTCCATTTTCTTCTTAACAAGAAAATCCATATTTACTAATATTCTCATTTTTCTATTTTTCAAAAGAATGAGTTCAGACTCCGAAAGCGTCGGCTCCAGCACTCGTACTTTCAGCCCAAACCCTAACCAAGGACTCCAAAATTACCTAAGCCACTTTAGGCCAGGGCACCTACACTGCATGGCCCCCACCTGATTGACAGATCAGATATTGCACACATACGCTAGGCTGACTGTACGAGCAGGTAGGATAAGCAAATATGTATGTGTGGTGGATGGATGGTGGATATTGTGCAGTAAAAAACAAGAGGATGTTGTTACCTTTGAGAAGGAGAGCATCAATGAGGTTGTTGTAAAATTCAATTCCTGCCCTATTAATCTCACCAAATCTTCCTTCTGTTGTTCATTAACATATATTAAAATGAAGATTAAGTCTCTGCCAAAATATGAGGTGTCAGACACACCTAAACGTCAACATGCTAAGTGGAGAGAACATCCAACCCGTCCCAAAGGTTAAACCCACCATGAAGAACAAATAGCTTAAAATAGGTCAATCCGCTCATCAGATGGGACATACCAAAGAATAGAATGGACAACCTCTCATTTGGTCCAAACTAGAGTGTGGCGTGCCTGATCAGTAGATTTGCCTGATTTTAGCACCATGTGATCTTCATAGTGGGATCAACCTGCTGGAGGGGATTGGATGTCCTAACAGTAAAATTGGAGAGATGTAAGTAAAACTCACTTGGGAGGATTCTAGACCAAGATATGGAAAATCTATAGGAATTCACTCCAAGGGAATGCATCAATTTAATGTCTTCCTGTTCATGTCCAACAAGTTATCATTGTGTTAGTCTTTTTCTCTTTTTCTTTTTCTTTTTTCTTTAATTTTTTTTCTTTTTGTGGACTGATAGCTATATGACATAAAAAGCCAACTCGAGCCCATCTGACCATTGTACTATCTGTGGGTGAGTATTTGGCTTCTGGGTTTAACTCTAGCGGCCCCACCATGGATGGAGCCAGCTGAAATCTCCTAGATTATAAGATCTTAACCATTCAATACTTAGAGATTCACATTCTGATGGATGTAGACTGTCTCCATATTTTTCCTGAATATGGAGACAGTAAAATTCAATGAAATTTTAATTTTAAAATTGTATTGTACTATACCTAAAAAATTCTCCAAGAGAGAAAGGAAAGGAAAAAACAAAACCAACCTGGTATGTGAGAGAAAACATCCCAATTGCTTATACCTTTGTTGCCTTCTAAGTAGGCCCCTTCAATCTACAAAACAAAACATAAACAAAATAAATCAGTCGTAATACTGTCTTTTCCTGTTTTTTCGGACCAAAGATACCTGCTCTGGGTGGACCAGGTTGGGTTGGACTTGTGCAGTCTAAGGACCCATGATTTGGGCATCATCTTGATTTGGACTTGTGCAGTCTAACCCAATATGGTTAAATAAGTGGGACTGGGTTGCATCATGTCAGGTTGAGCCTACTGGGATGAGCCTAGGCACATATATTTAGCTCATGGGCTGGGTCAACCCGTCATTTTCACAAAGTGTATGTGACACATGTATACCATGAGAAGGTATACACATGTATTCACCAGAATTCATAAACTTTGTACTGGATATTTGCAAAGAGACTAGTCATTCTCACATAAAATTGACCGCCCATGTCTGTCAATGTTAAAGAACAAGCCAATGATGGGCTAGGATATCAGAAATGGGATTGTCTGGGTTTTAGATTGGAAAAAAATAAATAAATAAAAATAACCTAAATACAAATGTAACTTCCAACGGCCACAGCTTTGATAGGATAAGATGTCTTTTTAATACTTTTAGTACTTTTTACTATTTCTTATTTTGGAGTTAAATTTGGAATTTATGGGTTCTTTTGCTTATATAAACACACCAAATACATTATAATCAATACTTCACTAAATAATATTAATCATATTTCTTTATTTTAAGGGAAAAAAAATTCACCAAGAATTCAAGGGCTATGCTTAAAAACAAAATGATGATATGATCTTCTCTCTTATCCATGCATTCGCTGCATTATTTTATATTAGATCCACCATCCTCTATCACATTTGCACCTATCCTTGTGGTGCAAGGCATTTTCAAGTGATGGATGCAGTAAATAATTATTTTTTATCCCTAATTTAATACATCTAGTGACTTGAATAAAAAAAAAAAAAAAAAAGCCTATAACAGTGAGGGGTGCAAGCGCTTGCAAGGCATCCCATAGAATGCATATTTGTTTATGGTAATGTTTGGTTGTAGCACATATCATGAAATTTTATAATATTTTACCTATTTCAGTATTTATGCAATCTATTATCCAAAATCCCCCATCACCAACATCAACTTTTTTTTATACTATTTTCTATTGCTAGTAGAAAATACCCAACTAGTTAGCCTCTTCCCACATAGGCTAAACACATGCATGCATTATCTTCCCTGCAAGCAATGAACCTGATCCAATGCATCACCTTGTTGGATGGTTACATGCATTTGGATTATTTCATCTAAGAATATGCTCTGACTCGGGTTCTTCAAAGATTGATCAAATTCCAAGATTGAAGGCAACTTCGGAGCCTTCGAGTAGTGACTAAATTCCAACATTGATTCTGCTCCCAATTCCCAAAAGCTGAGATTAACAGATTTGGGTCTTGGAATTAAGCAATTCTAAGATTGATGAGCCCACCTACTGCTCAATTCCCAAGAGTATAGATTGACAACTTTGAAACCTTCACTAATTCTTATAAAAAGGGTCATATACCACCATCCTAACCAACGCGAAAGAATCCATGAAATGTTGGCAATGTAGCGTAAAAGCTAAAATCAGTGATTACATGCTTTTTACCTGATAAGATGAAGTTGAAGTTCCAAAGAGGAAATCTTGAGGAAATTATAATCAACACTATCGTTAATATTTAGAACATGTAACTGTATGCATAGAGCATCAGTAAAGACCCAAGTCATGCATTGCAGATTTCATATAAAAGCCCACTGATGGTTTCATTTTTAACATAAAAAAGCAACAATCAGAAGCAAGGAGGAAAACAACCTAAAAGGAGTGGGCAAGAAAGGTACACCATTAAAGTGCCATAGGCATGAGTATTCATGGCGACTCAAATTTTCTGGAGGATGTATAGAAGAAGTAAGAGAAGGCAATGTCTCCAAAAATTTTCAACAAATTCTCCACCCAGAAGTGTGACTAACTTCCGTGCAGACAATGCCATCTCTTTGCTGGCATCTTAAACATGCGCCTTCAAAGTGTGACTAACTTTTTTAAACCCATCCCTTTTTTTAAGGAAAAACAAGCATTTTCTCATAATTGACATAAAAAAGGGTTAAAAAAGCCACTCGAAGGACCAGTAAAAGGTTTTGGAACAACCAAAAATACATGAATCCACTTTTGACTAACAAACTTTTGGATGTCCTACAATAATTAAAAGGTTTCAAGAGACTAGATAGAATGACTTCTAGGTCCCAAGACCATGACCAAGAAGCAAAACGCCAATAAGGCTGACAATGAAAATCCAGCTACTCAAGAAACACACCCGGCACAAAGGCTCAAATAACTTTATCATTGATACAATCGTGTCTGACAGTCTATCATGGTACCTCCGTATGACTGACAGGTAGTACTTCAAGGCATTAGTATCAAATCTAATCGTTGTCGCTAGAACTCTATGAAGATACATGAATACTCTAAATGCACCACTCCCACTTGCAATTCTAGGTGCTTCTAGAAACAAAACAGCTTATTTTCTATTTCTGATTTTTCACTCAGATCTCTGTCCTCCAAGAAGACATCACTTCTACGCCACAACTCTGTTGGCATCAAGGATTGCATGGAAACATTAAAAAGTGCGACAAAAAAAATAATTTCACCCAAACCATATGGTTGCACAAATATTCCTTGACTTGCCAACTCAACAACAATTCAATTCCCTATAAGCAATAGAAGCCATGGAGAAATTAGGAGACCGTTCTTCTAAGAACATACATATTATTGAATGCTTATCCAGAAAAGATAAGGGCATATCACTACTGTTCGAAATAGCTACAAATACCTTACAAGGAGAAACCAGAATAGCAGCAGCCACTCCTACAATATTCTACCAACAATAAATCCACATGTTGCATGACTTCTATCCACAACAATCTCATCATTTCACAAAATACTGTGCACTTGTTCTGCAAATAATGGTCTGAGCATCGCAAGCCCATGCACATAATCCTTTAGAAAAGTTTTAGGAGATTCATGTTAGTGGAAGTTCTAGTTTTATAAAGATAGGTGTAATGTTTTATGGAGACAAGCCCCTGCAATGAAAATTGGTAAAGAAATAACAGGTAGATGTCTCAAAGAGATGTCTCACAAGTTAAAACCGAGTCTTGCTCATCAGTGAGTCACTTATCTAGAGGCTTGATTCTATCTACTGCAGTTGTTTATCACCTCCCCTCGTAAGGGAATACAGAAATTCAGAAATTTCAACGAACCTTCCTATGGAATTCATTCCCATTCAAATCCTTCCTGTCATTCCATCCATAGGGAGCAAGTCTACAAACTAAAACACATGGCTAGACTAGGCCTGAGATCCTTAAAACACATGAATGTGGTCCTTCTAGCTATCTTGGGATGGTGGTTACAGTCAGATTAAAATGTGCATTGGCTAAATATCTCTCTAAAGAGAAGATTTTCACAGAGCCACCCCCACATCTGCTGGTTCAAATATTTAGAAAGGAACTCATTCAGCCCAACCAATAGTAGTTAGGAGTATCAAATGGATCATTATAAATGGAACTATCATTAATGTTTGGGCCAACTGTGGTGTTTACTACTTAATCAAATGAGGCATTCTTGAGCAACAGCAGATAGCAAGAGAAGCTATCAGACTAACTGTGGAAAATCTGGTGATGGATTTCTGGCGTGAGTGGAGATGGTGCCCACAATTGCAGGTTTGAGTGTTAGAAGTAGCAAAGTAGATTCTGCCGACGACAAACTTCAGGCGATTAATAACAGCTAAAGGAGATTATTTGATTATTCTTTAAAAAAAAGCTCTTATTTTGGAAATCCCCAAATGAAATACCCAAATCCCTAAAATCCCCAAATCACCAAATCCTTAAATCGGTATTGAGATTGAGAGAGATTGAGAGAGAGAGAGAGAGATACCTCACGGTCGTCAATGATCAGCCATGACACTGTCACTTGGAATGCCATGGTTTCAGCATATGCTCTTCATGGGCAAGGAAAGGAAGCTTTGTTGCTGTTTGAGAAAATGGATAGAGAAGGATATGTACCAGACGAGATCACCCTTATGGCTGTTCTACAAGCTTGCAGTTACTCAGGTTTATACGAAGATGGGTTCCGCATATTCAACGCCATGGAGAAAAGATACGGGATTGAAGTGGCAATTGAGCACCAAGCTTGCATGGTAGATCTTTTGGGTCGAGCTGGGCGCTTGTCAGAAGCTATGGAGTTTGTAAAAGGGAGCCGGTTTGCAACCTCACCGCTTCTCTGGCGAACACTGGTTAATGCATGTAAGCTTCATGGGGATTTGAACTTGGGCAGGCTCGCTTCAAAAAGCCTGCTTGACCTGGCGCCAGACGATGCAGCTTCTTACATTCTGGTTTCCAACATGTACGCTAGTAGAGGAATGTTGGAAGAATCAGCAAAGGTGAGAGTGATGATGAATGAAAAGAAGGTGAAGAAGGATGCTGGGTGCAGCTGGATTGAGATTGACAACAGGGTTCATCGGTTCGTAGCAAATGCAAAAGATCATGTGGAGAGTAGAGAGATCTATATGAAATTGGAGAAATTAAGTAATGAGATGAAAGACACGGGATATGTTTCTACCGTCGATCTTTTGTTGCAGGATTTATAGAAAATTTTTGGATAATGTAGGATTTAGAATGGGAAGCAACTACATAGTTTGTAATGGATGAAAGATTGGTGATGGAGGCTTAAGCATAGTAATATAAAAGATTTAAGGGTGTTTGGATGTCATACAAAATGTAGAGAACAAAAGCAGCCAATCCACTCCTTTGCATTTTATAGAATGGGATTGTTGGTCCAGTAAGTCAGTTGAGCTGCCACTGTACATGCTTTTCAAGCCTGGTTGGCAAATGTGATGACCATGGTGCCTTCTGCAGAAGGCAGGAGATCCAACAGTGCATCAATCCCCCTTAAAGAAAGTAGGAGATCCAACAGCACATCCATCTTGCTTCTGTCCCTCCGGTGCGACTAACAAAATCCTGCCTTGATGGCGCCCCCAATTATAAGAGCTTATTTGATTTTTCTTTAAAAAAAAGCTCTTATTTTGGAAATCCCCAAATGAAATACCCAAATCCCTAAAATCCCCAAATCACCAAATCCCTAAATCGGTATTGAGATTGAGAGAGATTGAGAGAGAGAGAGAGATACCTCACGGTTGTCAATGAGCTAGCCTTCAACCGAGTTTCAGAGAGAGAAGGCGTGCGTGGGTAGGGTGGGTAGGGCGTTCGGCAATGGTTGGAGAGATCAGAGAGAGAGGAAGAGATAGACAGAGAGAGGAGGGAGTGGGTACGCGAGAGAGAGAGAGAGAGAGAGAGAGAGAGAGAGAGAGAGAGGAGAGGGTGCGAGAGAGGCAGAGACAGAGTAGAGGGTGCGCACGAGAGAGAGAGAGAGAGAGAGAGAGAGAGAGAGTTCTATGTTTGGGTTTTGGGAAGATGGCGCGCGCGGGAGGATTAGAAGGGATTTGATTTTGGGGGCGGTGAAGGATGGAACGTGATGAGATTTGTGGGGCCCACCGTGATGTATGTTACTGATCCACTCCGTCCATTCATTTTAACGGATCATTTTAAGGGTTGATCGAAAATAGGTACAGAGGTTAAAAATCAAGTCAATCTGTGACTTGTGTGGGCCACACCACGTACAATAGTTGAGAGGGGTTACCCTCCATTAAAACATTCATAATTTTTTTTGGGCCCACCGAGATGTGGTCCACAAATCCAGTCCATCCATTATGTGTGTACCACTTGTATGAGGGGTTATACCAAGTTCCAGACGCATCCAAATTTCAGGTGGGGCCCACCAAGTACTTTTATATGTTTTAGGCATGTCTTCACATGATTTTAGATGGTATGACCCTATACGGCTGATTTTTGGGATATCTCATAATTTAACAGGGACCCATCAAATGCATGGTGTTGATGTTTGACACACGTCATGGTGGGGCCCACACAACTTGACCCCATGGGTGTACTAACAAGCTAATAAAGAAAGAAAAAAATGAAACTTATCGAAGCTGTGCATGTACGAGGCAGCTCATGTAGGGGCCACACGTGCCAGCATGGTACACATGAGCTACATTCTACACACGCGTGAGCCTTTGGTGTAACCTTTGTGGATTGGCGGACCCGTGCCAACCAAAATCATAATGTTAATAGACCCGGCCCTAGTGTGGGGCCCACCTTGAAGATGTGTTCTATATTTACATCGTCCATTTATTTTACCAGTCCATTCTAAGACGTGGTTCCAAAAATTGAATAGATCCAAATATCAGGTGGACGACATCTAGGGGAAATTGTGGTGTTACTAGTCCATTCCAGGACGTCGTTCCACATGGACCATATCTAAGGGAAATTTTGGTGATCGAATGCTCACCATTAAAAACTTCCTAGGGCCTACAAACCTTAATAAGGTCAACCAGACTTATATGAAGGGAAAATACAAAGAGTTCCTGGCCCAAAAATCAGGTCGTCCGCCTCAGTTAACCAAACAAATGTCTGGTAGTGAAATGTATGGCTCATCTGATGGGCCCCACAGTACAATTAATAGGGCTATGTTGGGGCCTACCAAGCACAGCCCATGGGCGCCCACCTTCCCGAATGAGCCCATGGCCGATGATAGGCCCTTGAAGTTGTTGCTGCCCTCGTTAAAATTCTTGGATTTTCTCGATTTCTTTTTCTTCAATGCACTGCTGTCCTTGTCTATATCAAGGTTCTTGATCTTGGCGAGCACTAGCTGGGCTATGTTGTCACGGCAGAAGGGGCAGACACGTGCAGTCAAGCACACCGTGGTGGGGTTGGGCTTGTTGTGGCAGCATAGAGCTAATGTGCAGTGTGCGCACATCTGGTGGCCACAATCTTGGACCTCAATCGTGCACACCTGATCAAAACAGATGCAGCACAGCTCGCTGTTGTTGTCCTGTGATACAAGTCCCGAGTGAGTTAGAAGAAAATACTACTTTTGCTTTTCTTGCTCAATGTTGTATCATTTAGGGGGGTTAGGAGCAATTCAAGCAAGGAATCAAATACTTTTTACTTCCATCAAATTAAAATCTTTGCAATTGTTGAAAAATGCAAATAAGTGAATCAATCAACATATGGTGGAAAGGTCCTATCTACTACAATGATGTTCATATTAATGCACATTGCCACTGCTAGAACCATAATTCTATTTGGGAACAGAAAATCTCAAGACATCAGATACAAACATGGGTCATTGGACACAGGGAACTGTAGAAAACTCAAGATGCTAGCACAAGCCAGAAATGGGTTCATCTCAATTTAGTTAATCTTAATTAGGTATTAGAGAGAATGATTTTTTTTTTTCCATCCAGCTCGTTGAACCGAACATGAGACTTTCTTCGAATCAAGATCAATGCATCGCAAATGGGACGATTAAATAATATTACAGCAGCACATTTATTAGATAAAATGTAGGATTTATCGAATTGTGTATATATCATACCAAGTACATGTATCTTTTAGGAGAGGATGATTCGAAGAGGAGAGTGCGCGGATTAGGTAAGGCAATAGCTTAGTGATGAATTCATGAATATGGGCCACTTAAATGTATATATTATCTGTCCATTTGGTACATATGTTTTTCTGGATCATTTAAGCCATAGGCGTTGGTGTTCAATATGCATCCCTGAATACGGCCATGTAGTCAATCACCTAGGTTGCAACATTGCAATAAGATTTATATTAACGAAATAAATACTAAAACCATATATTTTCTTATGGTTTTAGTGCAACATTAGCAGAACAAGCTAATTCTACAATTAGGCTGGTTTCTCTACAACATTAGCAGAATAAGCTTATTCTACAACTACACAGCTTCCCAGTGGCATTTGTAATTTAGTTTTACAATTTACAGAGACATCAATCTTGTTCAAGATAATGAACTTACACTGACTTGTCCATATTGCAGAGTTTTAAGCCATGAGTGTGTCATGTCTTGGTTGGTGTCCTCAAAATTGAACTTATTGTTGCATTTCTATGCAAATTTCAACCGGCATCAATCTTGCTTTTTATGTTTGTCTGTATTCATTTTTAAATCATTCCATTCTCTCACTTGTAGATTCCAACCATATCAAATGTTGAAAAAAAAACCTCTACAGTACAGTGTTGTTGCAAAATAAAAAAAGAAAAAGAAAAGAAAAAAGAGGTAAAATGTATTACCTTTTCCCGCTGTGTTCTTTATCGGGCACTGTTCGAAAGTTTAAAAATAATACGTAGATCATACGACTAATGTAGTTGAAATAATGCGCTCTTATGATGAATGTATTTGAAGTCTTAAATTTTAATGAACATAGACCATATATGTGTTATATATGTGGGATAGTGGAAATCTTGTTACAAACTGCAGATGGACTATAAGGCCAGAATGAAAGTCTAGATCATGGCACAAGCAGCCTTGAGTTTGGATCCTCTTCATTTTAAGGATTTTGAGATAAAATGGGAATATGATGGAATATGATCCCCTACTCCCCTGCCACCCGCCAATGGCTAGTGGTCAGTGCTCTGTGGGTCCCACCATGATGTATGTTTTCATCCATGCTGTCCATCTATTTTTTAGATCATTTTATGGTATGAAACCAAAAATGAGATATAACTCAATCTCAAGTAGACCACATTATAGGAAACTGTGTTGAATGAACATTGACCATTAAAATCTTTTTGGGGGTCATAAAAGTTTTGGATCAATCTGATCTTTGTTATTTCCCTTCATCTGGGTCTGTATGACCTAATCAACAGATTGGATGTTAAATCAACAATATAGTGGGCCTTAAGAGGATTTTAAAGGAGGATATCCAATCACCCTGTTTTCCTGTGGTGTGGTCCACCTGAGATTTTTATCTCTCTAATATTTTGGATCAAGCCTTTAAATGATCTGTAAAAATGGATGAACGGCATGGATGAAATACATACATCATGGTGGGTCCCACAAATCACCGAACACCAGCCACGGGGGAGTTGCCAATCCGTTTCCCATGAAATGAGCTGCGCCCGTGAGAGAGTTCTCACTCTCATTCTCTGTCTCGCACCCTCCCGCTCCTCTCGCTCTCTATCTCTCTCTTCCTCTCTCTCTCTGACCATTCTCTCACGTCCTCTCTCAGCCTCTCTCGCAGCCTCTCTCTCTCTCTCTCTCTCTCTCTCTCTCTCTCTCTCTCTCTCTCTCTCTCTCTCTCCTCAGAGCTCGGAAAGCCGATTGGAGATCTCTCAGCCCAAGCCTCCTCTCGTTCTCTTCCTCTCCCCTCGAAAGGTAAAAACCCTACCCCATGACCCAAGCACACACCGACAAAATGAAGGTGGGCCCTAATCCAACTTTGAATTAGGGAATTTTGGTGCCCTAATCCCAAATCGAATTTGGGATTAGGAATTTGGGGATTTGGGTACCCAACTCCGGCTTCGAATTTGGGGATTATGGCACCCTAATCACATTTCGAATCCGGGGGTTTTGAAATGGCCACATTGTTAGATTTATTGAAGATTCGAAGAATCCCACTGGTATGGTTAGATGAAACCAACGGATGACACTCCATGTCTTTGCAAGTGGTTAATTGGTAAGAGTTCTTTCCCCGCTTCATATGTTTTTATTTACCTCTCAATCCATACTTCAACTTTCTATGATCAAATCTTTTTTTATTTTTTTTTATAATTTTGTGAAGTGTTTAATTATTTCTTTATATAGAAATCTGCACACTAATTGTTTGAAAAAATGCTTCAACCAAGATCCTTTTCTGGATGAAACCATGCTAGCAGTCCTCCGGTTTTGACATGTATAACTCGCTGTATGGTTAGATGAAACTACTATTGTCCATCTGGTTGACCTGACCTTTCTTTGGTGGACTACTGTATAAATTCACAGTGGTTTTGACGACTTTAATTGTTAGATCAGTGACAATTTCCTTGTTAAATTTGACGACTTTAATTGTTAGATGAAACGACTATCGTCCATCTTTTTTTTTTTTTTTTTGCATATGCTCATCTTCTATATAATTGTTTGCATGCATTCCTTTAAGTGGCAGTACCCTAATTTTTGTTGTTGACAGAGAACATTGATGAACCAAGAAGTTTGAAATTTATGGTCAGTCCAAACTTTCAAGCTGATACTAAATGACAATGGTGATAAGCTAACCAGGACGAAAATTAATTTGCATCTATAATATGTCTACAATAACTAGTTCTCATTCTATTGAAATCTAACCCCAGCGAAAGTAACTAACCTCCCCATCTTTGGCCTTTTCTGCAGGCATATTTCTATATTTGTTTTTCCTTAAGTGTTTACTTTTAGGACACTAATCGAAGGATTAGGAACTTCCAATTTGAGGGAAGCATGACAATCTAAACATTTATGTACTCTGTTTTGCCGAGGAGCAGCTATAGTATGTCTTTTATTTGGAGCCATAAAAAGGAGCCATACGATAGGTGAGGCCCAGTTATTTTGTGGCGCCCACCTGAAATATATACAGCCAATTTTTTTGTCAAGAGGAAAAAAGAGTTTGATTCCATCATGTATGTTAAATGTTGATTGTCAATTTTGTTTGTATACGATTGGCTCACCTAAATTGTGTCTGACTTGATTCTTGGACCAAGCATAAGTTGTGGGTGAGGTTTCGAAAGCCCACATGTGTGTGGAGCATTGCCCAACCAAATACCACCACATGCACCAATGTAGCATAAGTGTTACATAAGACCTAATTACCATCTAGTAGGTCACTTTTTTTTCAGTACTTCTAACTTAAAAATCAAGTGTTTCCTCCTCAAGTGGACCACTGTGTATGAAACAAATGGATGTTCAAAAAGAGCTGTATTGGCCATTCATTTCTTTGTATATTGTGCCTAACTTCAGTGCTGAAAAGCTTGATTCTTGCATGTGGCTTGTCCAATTAAAAGCTGGGATCCCACACATGTTCCATATTTGTATGAAAAGCTTGTTTAGAAGGTGAATTTAGTGGTATTTGAGCAAGACTAAAATATTTTTCCCTTTTTTTTTTTTAATGGAAACAATAATCTGCTAACACATGTTCCTCTATGGGAAGTTTCTATTAAAAGCTTGGTGTTCGATTACTGCGCTAATCATATTCACAGTTAGCATATGGCACAATTTCTTTTCAAGAGTAGAATTATGTTGACTTCAAGAAATTGCATGTTTGATATGTTGTTTTTTCATGCTGACTACTGAAAGCAGACAAAACATACATGTAAAGCAACGGAAATTGCTGCCACTGGAAGTGTTATAGGAGCAGTATCCAAGTTTTTCTCATCTTCCATGTTCTTAACTTTGGTTCTTTACTTTGTTATGCCATTGTTACAAAATCATTAGTTTCCTTTTGATAACTGCAGAATTTGTTCAGCTCCTGGTCACATGAGACAACAGTTGGGGAACAAAACAGATGAGATTTGAACACTTTCCCATACCTGCAAAACCAAAAATCCTTCTATCTATCAGCTTTTTACCCATACCTGTTTTGTTCTTTATGTTAGCACTCAAAACCACGGCAAAGATATTAAAAAATACACGCACACACATGACAGATATATAGATATATAGATTTATAAAACAGACCCATATCTAGTATTGGAATTTTTGAAAATTTTCATACAACATACTTAAAATCAAAACCCCATATTGAGAAAAATCATGAAAATAAAGCCCATATAAAAGGAAGAAAAAAAAAGGCATCTAATTCGTTCCAAGGGTCATTGTTCCAGTGGAAGATATGGACCATTCTCTTTCTTTCAATTAAAAAAGAATAACACACATGCACATGTTGATGGAAGAAACCCATATCTATTGTAGCTTCTCTTTCTTCTTTAGCTTTGCACACTACATGCATAGAAATAAGAGCCCAAAATAAGAAAATATTAATAAGAAGAAAACCCATATAAAAAAATGAATCAAACTTACTAGAAAAATCACTTTTGTAAAGACAGACTTATGAAATTCTTAGTACTTACATGTTGAAAACTAACAATTCCATAACAAGAAAAACTATCCAAAAAGATAAATCATGTTTAAAATAAAAAAAACATAAAAAAGAGAGCCAATTCATTTGAAAAAGGTAAGATTTCTAGAGATGGGAATCCATGATAGAGAGAGAAGCTGGTAGAAGTCATGCAAATAGCATGATGATAGTAGCATTACAACCAAAATGCCAAATTTAAAAACAAACAAAAACAAAATGCATGTATATGAATGTGTGTGTGGATGTAGGAATATATGAAACACTACAACAAAAAGGGGTTTAGTCGGCACTTTTGGAGTCGCATTGTACTGGTGCTGAGCAAAATAGGGAGCTGCTAAATGAGGTGTATAAATACAAAAAAAAGGGGTGCGTTTGAGTAGTTTTGTTCAATGATTTAAGTGTTAATCACAGTCAGTTTCAGAAAATTTTCAGCAACAGTCCATATTCAAGGAAACGGCAAAGGATCGAAGGGTTAGAATCTCCTAATCCAACAAAGGGCCCACCTGATCAATGATCTGAGTCATGGAAAGCCCCCTTTTTCTGTTTTTTTTTTCCCTTTATTTATTGATTTATTTATTTATTTTTTTAAAAAAACATGGTTTTGTGGTTCTAGAGTTGCAAATGTGTGTTATATGAACTTGTGTAGAATTGGAGTGACTTTGAAAACTTGAATGATTTTAATGAGGTTTTTCTTCTTCTTCTTCTTCTTCTTCTTTCTGGGATTCGAATTTCCTTGTTTGGTTTTGGATCTGTGATTGAATGGTGCAAGAATTTCCAGAGAATAGTGGCGACTTTGAATTGGATTTCGTTCTGTTGGGGTCTTTTCTATTGAACTATTGAGGTTTTTAGAGAGAGTTTTCTTCTGTAGTATGTGACTTTGTTTGGGGATTGGGATTTCTTTCTTCCTGAGTTGTGTTTGTTGAGAATTGTTGTTTTTATTGATTTTCATTTTCCTTTGGGTGCAGAAAAGCAGTATGAACCAGAACAAGGATATTCAGATCTAGGTATTATCGTAGAGCTTTTTCTTTTTTCTTTTCTTGATTTTAATTAAAGAATGAACTGTTAGTGATTTAGCACGAAATAGGGGAATGATCACATAGCTGTTAGGGGTATTACCATATAATGCATTACCATATTCATCATGAGATACCAACTTATGTACCTATCATTGCAGTTTATCTTGGGTTAAACAAAGTTTTATTGCATTAGTGCTATCAGTAATCAGCCAGCATGGATTGGTGCTGCTGTTGTCTAACTTGTATTGATTATTAGGCTTTGGGAGAGTGCTTTGTTATGTAAATTGCATTCGAATTTTTTCCTGGTAGCATCATGGAAAAACTGTCACACTTAAGTGTGCAGAACTTAGTTGTATTACATAAATAAAGTGACGGGGCCTTCGAAAGTTCTAAAAATTATATCATTTACAAGTATGAAATGAAAAATTCAGTTGGACTCCTTTCACAAGGCTGTGGGTTGGTCATTGAGAAGAAATTTCTACATGCAGGTTTTTTGTATCTTGTTTCTATGTGTAATCCCACTGCCTACTTGACACCCAAGCTATGCGTTCTATTGTATTCCTTCTAAATTAACAGTGAGTCAGAAATTATGATGTTCTCTACATGGTTTACAGCTTTGGAATTCTAAGATCAATGCAATAGATGAATTTCTTTAAAACATTTGCAAAGGCTTCAACTTCAACAAAACACAGGGAGGACTCGTAGCTGCAAATTCTCCAAGATGAAAGAGGATACTTCTTCGAATCTTCTCTGAGCGAAAAGGGCGTCAAGGTGAGTTGTGTCATTTTCTTTTCTTTTACATTGCTAGGCTTTTATTGCAGGTCAGTGCATACTCATCCTTTGCAAGGATGGTGGGAGTTGGAATTGGTTTGGAGCAACAAATAAGGAGAATGGACCCCATGACTAATGAACCGTAGTTCACAAACTACACTTGAGATTTCATTGGCACAGTTGATTACATATTTTACACAGGTAAATTTCCTTGTTGCAAGATGACTTTGCCTGAGCTTTCTTTCCCACTATCCTTGCAAAGGATGAGTATACATAGCTATGCTTATCATGCTAGACCACATTTTCTGCAAAAATGTCACACATGTAGAACACCCTAGCTGAGAAAACAGTGGCTTACTCACCTCTATTAAATCAGGTTGAGCCACTGATCTGGTGTGAATCAAAATTAATGGAGCAGACCCGGATGTGCGTCGGAGCTATCCGGAAGAGCGGGGGTCCCTGGAAGGTGGGAACCGCTGTTATAACCATGATGAAGCTGTCCATTTCCTATGGACAGCATTGGAAGGGCCTGTCCATTTGGACAGGCCGTATTTATGTATTTGTTCGAAATTAATGTAGCAGACCCGGATGTGTGTCGGAGCTATCCGGAAGAGCGGGGGTCCCTGGAAGGTGGGAACCGCTGTTATGACCATGATGAAGCTGTCCATTTCCTATGGACAACATTGGAAGGGCCTGACCATTTGGACAGGCCGTATTTATGTCTGTATTTGCAGGTACCACACCCTTAACCTAAATCTATAACCCAACCTAAACCTATGCCTATAACCTAATCCTATTCTCAAATCCCTAAACCTAAACCTAATTTGGAAAACCCAAACCTAAACCCGATCCCGAACCTGAACCCAGTTTCCTAAACCTAAACCTTAACCTATTCTCAATTCCCAAAGCTATAACCTATAACCTATAACCTAAACCTAAACCTAACCTAAACCTATAACCTTAACCTAAACCCAAAACCTAAACCAAAGCCTATAACCTTAACCTAAACCAAAGCCTGTAACCTAAACCTTAACCTAAACTTATAACCTGAACCTAAACCTAAAACCAGAACCTAAACCTAAACCTAAAACTAAAACCTAAAAAAAAACCGAAACCAAAACCTATAACCTCAACCTAAACAAAAACCTATAACCTAAAAAAATAAAAAACCTAACCTATAACCTATAACCTAAACTTATAACCTTAACCTAAACCTAAAACCAAAACCTAAACCTATAACCTAAACCTATAAGCTAAAACCTAAACCTAAACCTAAAACCTAAATGTATTCTCATATCCCTAAACCTAAACCTAATCCCAATCCCAATCTCAACTCCTCAACCTAAACCTAAACTTCAAAACCCGAACCCGATTTCCTAAACCTAAACCTATTCTCAAATCCCTAAACCTAAACCTACACCTAAACCTAATCTCAACTCCCTAACCTAAACCTAAACCTAAACATGATAACCCAAGCCTAAACACGATCCCGAACCCGAACTTGATTTCCTAAACCTAAACCTTAACCTATTCTCAAATCCCGAAGCTATAACCTATAACCTAAACCTAACCTAAGCCTATACCTAACCTATAACCTTAACATAAACCCAAACCTAAACCTTAACCTAAACCAAAACCGATAACCGGAACCGAAACAAAACGGGTAACCTAAACCTTAACCTAAACTTATACCCTTAACCTAAACCTAAAACCAAAACCTAAACCTATAACCTAAACCTATAAACTAAAACCTAAACCTAAACAAAAACCTATAACCTTAACCTAAACAAAAACCTATAACCTAAACCTTAACCTATAACCTAAACTTATAACCTTAACCTAAACCTAAAACCAAAACCTAAACTATCAGCTAAAACCTATACCTAAACCTTAACCTATTCTCAAATCCCTAAACCTAAACCTACACCTTATCCCAATCTCAACTCACTAACCTAAACCTAAATCTAAACGTGAAAACCCAAGCCTAAACCCGATCCCGAACCCAAACCCGATTTCCTAAATCTAAACCTTAACCTATTCTCAATTCCCAAAGCTATAACCTATAACCTAAACCTAAACCTAACCTAAACCTATAACCTTAACCTATAACCTTAACATAAACTCAAAACCTAAACCTTAACCTAAACCAAAGCCTATAACCTTAACCTAAACCTTAACCTAAAACCAAAACCTAAACCTATAAACTAAAACCTAAACCAAAACCTATAACCTAAACCAAAACTAAAACCTATAACCTAAACCTTAACCTATAACTTATAACCTATAACTTAAACTTATAACCTTAACCTAAACCTAAAACCAAAACCTAAACCTATAACCTAAACCTATAAGCTAAAACCTAAACCTATACCTATACCTAAACCTTAACCTATTCTCAAATCCCTAAACCTAAACCTACACCTGATCCCAATATCAACTCCCTAACCTAAACCTAAACCTAAACTTGAAAACCCAAGCCTAAACCTGAACCCGATTACCTAAACCTCTACCTAAACCTTAACCTATTCTCAAATCCCTAAACTTATACCTACACCAAATCCCAATCTCAATTCCCTAACCTAAACCTAAACCTAAACATGAAAACCCAAGCCTAAACCCGAACCCGAACCCGATCCCGATTTCCTAAACCTATACCTAAACCTTAACCTATTATCAAATCCCTAAACCTAAACCTACACCAAATCCCAATCTCAACTCCCTAAACTAAACCTAAACCTAAACATGAAAAGCCAAGCCTAAACCCGATCCCGAACCCGAACCCGAACCCGATTTCCTAAACCTTAACCTTAACCTATTTTCAATTCCCA
The DNA here is from genome assembly GCA_021015155.1 of Magnolia officinalis. Classification (NCBI taxonomy): domain Eukaryota; kingdom Viridiplantae; phylum Streptophyta; class Magnoliopsida; order Magnoliales; family Magnoliaceae; genus Magnolia; species Magnolia officinalis. The sequence continues at coordinate 218,706 of JAJHSJ010000019.1, forward strand.
AAGCTATAACCTATAACCGATAACCTAAACCTAAACCTCACCTATACCTATAACCTTAACCTATACCCTTAACATAAACCCAAAACCTAAACCTTAACATAAACCAAAGCCTATAACCTTAACCTAAACCAAAACCTGTAACCTAAACCTTAACCTAAACCTATGACCTATAACCTAAACCTATAAACTAAAACCTAAATCTAAACCTAAACCTAAACCAAAACCTATAACCTCAACCTAAACAAAAACCTATAACCTATACCTTAACCTATAACCTAAACCTAAAACCAAAACCTAAACCTATAAGCTAAAACCTAAACCTAAACCTAAACCTATACCTAAACATTAACCTATTCTCAAATCCCTAAACCTAAACCTACACCTTATCCCAATCTCAACTCCCTAACCTAAACCTAAACATGAAAACCCAAGCCTAAACCAGATCCCGAACCCGAACCTGATTACCTAAACCTAAACCTTAACCAATTCTCAATTCCCTAAACCTATAGCTTATAACCTAAACCTAAACCTTAACCTAAAACTAAACCTAAACCTTAACCTAAACCTATAACCTTAACCTAAACCAAAACCTAAACTTATAACCTATAACCTAACAATAACCTAAACCTAAAACCTAAACCTTAACCTATAACATAAAACCTAAACCTAAACCTAAAACCTAAATATATTCTCAAATCCCTAAACCTAAACCTACAGCTACACCTAATCCTAATCTCAACTCCCTAACCTTAACCTAAGCTTAAACTTGAAAACCCAAACCTAAACCCGATCCCGAATCCAAACCCGATTTCCTAAACCCTAAACCTATTCTCAAATCCCAAAAACCTATACTTATAACCTAAACCTAAACTTAAACCTAAACCTGGAGGAGCTGGCGGGCAGAGGGAGGGAGGGACAGGCAGAGGGAGGAGCAGGACAGGAGGATAGAGGATCAACTGGCGAGGCAGAGGAGGATGGAGGATCAGCTGGCGAGGCAGAGGAGGATGGAGGAGGAGTTGGTGGGGCAGAGGGAGGAGGATGGCGGAGATGCGGGTGGATCATGAGCGACGGATGACGGAGATGTTTCAGGCTTTCGCTGCACGCTTACCCACCGATGCCCCACTACCTCCGTCTTCATCTTTGTGATTTTTTGTTTATGATGTTAAGTTTATATGTATTTATGCGTGAATGAATGTGATGCAGATAAAATTGTTTGTGTTTGGATGAATGTAGTTTATGTAGTTTGGGTTTAGATGGATGTGAATGTGAATATGAATATGATGAAATGTGTATATCAGGATGAATATGATGAAATATATTGTTAACAGGTGTATATCAGGAATTTTTACGGATTTTAAGAGGGAATAATTTTTTTTTTTACAACTTTTGGCAACGAAAATTTTCGTTGCTAAAAGATATGTCACTTTATTTTTAGCAGCGAAAAGTTTCGCTGCTAAAAGTCTACTGTACAAGACTTTTAGCAGCGAAAGTTTTCGCTGCTAAAAGTCTTCTATTGTATTTTTTAGCGACGAACATTTTCGCCGCAAAAACTTTATTTAGAAATAAAAAAGACCCCCAGATCCAACGGACATAATCCAAGCTTGTTTTAACTAGAATGGAGTGAGTTGTACCACTAAAAAAAAGAAACTTTGATAATCTGACAGTGTAAGATAATAGCAGGCACTTGTAGAAATTGCACAAGTGGCATTGTTTAGACGATAACACCCTTTTGTTATCTGACTATGGATTGGTGGACATCTATTCAACGTATAAAATGGAAAACTCAAACAGTCATATTTTAATAAATAATCGTCAACGAATCACTTTTACTATTCAAAAGTGGGTTTATAATTTAATCAATTCAATTTGAGTTAATGTGTGCCACGATTATTTAATCAATTTAATTTAATTTAATTTAATCAATTTAATTTAATTCAATTTAGAAAATACTATACAAGACTTTTAGCAGCGAAAATTTTCGCTGCTAAAAGTCTACTGTACAAGACTTTTAGCAGCGACATTTTTCGCTGCTAAAAGTCTTGTATAGTATTTTTTAGCGACGAACATTTTCGCCGCGAAAACTTTATTTAGTTTGGGTTTAAATGGATATGAATGTAAATGTGAATATGATGGAATATATTGTTAAAAGAAACTTTTGGCGACGAAACTTTTCGTTGCTAAAAGATATGTCAGTTTATTTTTAGTAGCGAAAAGTGTCTTGTATAATATTTTTTAGCGACGAACATTTTCGCCGCTAAAACTTTATGTAGTTTGGATTTAGATGGATGTGAATGTGAATATGATGGAATATATTGTTAACAAAGGTATATCAGGAATTTTGTATAGATGTATATAAGGAATTTTGTATGAATTTTGAGTTATAACATTTTTTTAAAAAGAAACTGTTGGCGACGAAAATTTCGTCGCTAAAAGATATGGTAGTTTAGTTTTAGCAGCGAAACTTTTCGCTGCTAAAAACAGACATATTTGAAAATTCTTAGTATTTTGAATACTGTTTTCTAGCGACGAAAATTTTCGCTGCTAAAAGTTTATGTAAGTGAATATGATGAAATGTTTATATCAGGATGAATATGATGAAATATATTGTTAACATGTGTATATCAGAAATTTTGTACGGATTTTGGATTGAAAATTTTTTTTTTTAAAAAAGAAGCCTTCGGCGACGAAACTATTTTGTCTTAGTAGCGAAAATTTTCGCTGCTAGAAGTCTCGTAAAGTACAAGACTTTTAGCAGCGAAAATTTTAAGAAAATCTACCCAGTTTTTAGCGGCGAAAATTTTCGCCGCTAAAAGTCTCGTAGAGTATTTTTAGCTGCGAAAATTTTCGCAGCTAAAAGAAATCTACCCAATTTAGATGCGAAATGTTCGGAGTATTTAGCGACGAAAATTTTCGTTGCTAAAAGCCTAATGCACTATGTTTAGCTACGAAAATTTTCGTCGCTAAAAGTTTCGTCGCTAAAAGTGAGCTTTTAGCGACGAAACTTTATTTCGTCGCTAAAAGTGACCTTTGGCGACGAAAATTAGTTTCGTCGCTAAAAACCTTATTTTTTGTAGTGAGCGCTGCAGTGTACCAAACCACAGAAAACAGTGTGATAATTACTTCCACCGTTGAAACCTTCATAGGGCCCACAGTGATTTTTATTTGTCATCCAACTTATTCGTAAGGTCAGGCAGACATGGATGAAGAGAAAACACAAATATCAGCTTGATCCAAAAGTTCTGTGGCCCAAGAATTTTCAACGGTAGGCATTCAAGTCCCAGTACTCATTGCATTGTATTCATGATAAGCCTCGATAAGGCCAGCGATATTATCATTGATCATGTTTCCCTTCTTATATCTCCTATTATTCTTCTGTGCACCATTGTCACACACTTTCACCACCCTTTGAGCTTTCTATAAGTTTATGCACGATTGATGCTTGCAGGAGATCCTAGGTCATCATCATAGCGGTAGAGCTTGGATTAGAGTTGAGCCGAGGACCCCCCCCCCCCCCCCTCCCAAGTTTTGCAGATCTTCTTCCTCCTTCTCTTGCTATCAGATGTATTTCCATTCTGCTATGTACTTGTAAAAGTTCAAATTTATAGTAGATTTAGTGATGTGTTCTTTGTTATTTTCGAGATTTACTTGTTGTGATCTTGGGTATGCTCATATTGGAAATGACTATACAGTTATGGAAATCCTCCTTGTGGGATCCCAGGATCAGAACTTGCCTTAAGAGCCGAGAATGGGGTACTACGGAGGCTTGTTGCGGTCAAAACTGGCTATCAGGTTCCTGTGAGTTCGGTTACCGAGTCTGGGGCGTGACACTTCTAAATGGGCCCCACCTGAAGATCATGCCTCCACATGTATGCATGGGTTCACACATGTAACTAATAATCTTTAAGATAAAAAGCGGACAAATAAAAGCAAGTGAAAGTTACCCAATCATGAGCTTCCTGAGCTTCTTGTAGGCCATATGTGATGCCAGAATACAAGCCAATAACCAGTCCTGTACCCAATCTCTAGTTAGAAAACCACAAGAAATTCATAAAGAATCTAATAGCATCCTGACCCAAGCACAATTGAAAACATGCCGAGTCAACTCAAATTTGCTAAATACCTATATGAAATCTTGTACAAACCACTAAATTAGGGATACCAAACTCCCCAAGTCTTGGCTGGGTGTGTAAAGAAGCCAGCACATGGAAAAGAATCACAAACAAGCAAAATCTGCTTCCCATCCAAGGGGAATTTCATGACCCCTGTGCAGAGAATTGTTTTCCAACAAGGGCATGAGCGTTACACAAATGAAAAAGCCATCTAGGGAAAAAAAAAAAAAAAAAAAAAAACCAGAACAACTTACCACATGGTTGCAAAACTTCTGAGTTTTGAGGGTTAACGCCCATGATGGAAACTCACGGATATAGTGGAGCCTGTCCAGAAATCAAAACAAATGAAAAAGTTAGAAAATGGTTTAGACTAAGATAAATGTAATGTTTTGAAGAAAAAAGAAAGAAAAAAACAGAATAGAGCAGGAAGAATGCTTTCCACCGAATAATATTTTATTAACTTCAAGCGGTATGTGAAATGAACAAAATACAGTTTTTGGGGCACAAAAGCGGTAAAAACATTAACCCGTCCATTTCAGTTTTATATTTCATGCCAACACAAATGCACAAAAAGTTCAAAATAAAGCCATCCACTGACATATGAAATCAGAAGTGATGCTTGTCACTGCTGCAAACTACCACAAATACCACTAGCTACCTTGACATGACAACATTCACCTGATCCTCATCAAATTTCCTAGTTTTCTGGTCTACTCCTAGCTTGGCCAATATAGCCCCTGAAGAAACCTTCTACTCCTTTCTCTTTAACAGCTACTGCAGGGTATCTACCAAAAATAAGGATAGAAAAATTCAATCTTCCTCAAACATTTTAAAAATTTTATGAGTGACAAAAGACAAACTTGAGTGCCGAGACTTAATGTCATGCCCTAAACCCAGAAATTGGATTCACGGGAATCCCGATCGCCGAATCTGGTGCCGATAGCCTCCGTAGTACCCCATTCTCAGCTCCCAGCGCCCGTATGCCAGGTTCCGATCCTGGAATCCCACAAGGAGAATTTTTCAGACATACATTTATCTCGTAAGAAGCATAACACAAGTATACCCAAATCACAAAGACAACATTGTCATCACATATCGACTAATATAAACTTGAATACAATGTTGAAAGGGGAAATACATATGTTAAAATAAAATCAAAGCTCTAGAAGTCAGTTACATGCTCCAAGCTCCACGCTGTTGCGACCTAACATCACTTGCACGCATCTATCTGCATAAGCTTATAGAAAGCTTAGAGGGTGGTGAAAGTGTGTGCACCAAGTAAGTGCCAAGTATGCAATACAATGCCATGAATTATATAATGGAATAAATGGAAATACTGACAAGATACGATATCAGAGTAAGCAGAATTATACTGGTCAATCCACGAGTCATACGATATCTGAGTACGCAATACAAATCAGTTATACAAATGAGGAGTCAAAGAGAGCCAAATATCAGATGTCGAGGGTGCAAATGCAATATGTAAATCCCGCTAAGTCCATTTAGGCCATATAAGTGCAGAAACATAGTAACCCAAAATGCTAAGTACTGTGGATGCAATGTAATATGCGGTGTGAATGAAATGATCATGCTGGAGTGTGAAGTCGGGATGATAGTACGTAGTATCGCAAGCTACAGGGTCCATCACAAGGGACTTCTATCCAAACCAGTCCCATACTTAAATTTGGATAGTAAGACTTAACCTGGTAAACTCCTGATCTCAAGTTAGTCGTGCGCTCAACCAAAATCCTGGCCATGCGAAGGTACACGTAACAATTAGTTGGGCACAACCAGCCCGAGTGGATAGTGAATGAATGAATGAATGATTATGCAATTCCTGCTCAATAAGTCCACATATCAGTACGCTTACTCTCTGGGAATCACCGGGGTCTATTACACTCTAAACCAGATTGCCTCCCCATCACGCGCAACAAGGTGAATTGAAGAGACCTCACTATCTACCTGCCAATATCGGGCCCGGCTCGTCAATAGCGGACCCATTCCTCGAGCTGGTCAGACTCAGCCTAGCATTGCCCCTCCTCTCGGGCAGGTAAGGCCGTACCCCCTTTTAACCAATCACGACACAGTGGGAGACGCGGCCTAACGGTATATGGCCCTCATGCGCTCATGCATCCACTCTGTCTAGACGTTGGATCAACCTCTGGAACCAAGAGGGGTCTGGGACTTTCACCCAAGGATATCTATAGCACCCCATGTAAAACAGATTTCCGGTGTCCCGTCTGGCCATCCATGATATACCTGTGGTGGCTACGGCCTTGATGTTGCTAGAGCACACAATGCAAGATGCATGAGTCATACAATCCAGTCATGCATCAATCCTGCGCATACCGTGCGCTTTTGTGAGATAATCTCCGCCTATCAGGGAGTCTCATAACAATTTGCCCAATGACATATGCAATGGTCAACCACATCTTATAACAAACATGCAGATGATGCGTATGGGCATGTATCATGATGTTATGCAATCACATACTCATAATCGGTATCAATAACCGGCATCAACAATCGGCCTCGACAATGTGGACATTTAACCAACATTGCCCCCAAGGAATAGTCCACACAGAGTCAAACATATAATGGGCCCACGGCCTTACACAAAGGCCTAATATACAACACAAGAGGCCTTAGTCAAGGGCTACATATACACAACGGGTGGGCCCTGCCCCTGGGCCTCAAATACATGACATGTGGTCCCTACACATGGTCTCATATGCATCAAATGGGCAATGTATCTGGGCCTCAAATACATCAAATGGGCCATGCATCATGGGCCTATTACATATCACAATGGGCCTTGCCCATAGGCCACGAATACATCACAATGGGCCTCAACTACGGGTCGCACATATATCATATAGGTCTGGACAATCGGCCTTAGCAATCGAAATCAGCCTATACAATCGGCCTCGACAAATCGAAATCGGCCTTGACAAATCGGAATCGGCCTATACAATCGGCCTCGACGAATCGAAATCGGCTTCGATATTTGGGCACGACAATCGGGATCGATCGATAATCAGAATCGACAAATCAATAATCGACACTCCTCGTCAGGCAACGAATCGGCAATCGGCACAATCAGTCGAATCGATCAATCGTCAATCGCAATCGAACGGCATCGTCAATCACGACATTGGAATCAGTATGTACAATCGAAATCGTAATCAGAATCGGCAGCAATCGGTCGATCGTCATCGGATCAATCAGAATCGGCAATCACGACAATCATCGAAATCGATCGCAATTAGTCACGAATCGGGGCAAATCGGTCATCGATAATCAGAATCGGCAATCGGTGTCATCGGATCGACAATCATGATCAAATCGATCATCAGATCGGCAAATCGTACAACAATCGGAATCGAAATTGGTCACGACAATCGAATCGATCGATAATCAGAATCTGCAAACGGTCAATCAGAATCGGCAATCGGTCATGACAATTAGAATCAATCGATTATCAGAATCGGCAAATCAGTCACGACAGTCGGAATCGGTAATCAGTCACAACAATTAGAATCGATCGATAATCAGAATCGGCAAATCGGTCACGTCAATCGGAATCGGCAATCAGTCATGACAATCGGAATTAATCGATAATCAAAATCGACAAATCAGTCACGTCAATCGGAATCGGCAATCAGTCATGACAATCGAAATCGATCGATTATCAGAATCGGCAAATCGGTCACGACAATCGAAATCGGCAATCGGTCACGACAATCGGAATTGATCAATTATCGAAATCGGTAAATCGGTCACGTCAATCGGAATCGATAAGAATGGGCTTAACAAGGCTTAAGGGAAGGTCACAATGAGGACATCTGTAACGCCCTGAAAATCGGGGGTCGAGCATAAACTCAACTCCCGAGTTCCAGAACATCACTTATGCAACAAAATGAATGATGATTGAATGTTGACTGTATTCATGCATTGAACATGAGTGAGATTAAGCCAAAACAGCATATCATAATCCAGAGACAGTTAAATTTGCAAGCGGAAGACTGTGTGATAGATAGATAAAATATATAAACTATGATGAGTCTCCAGAGTGTGATAACATTACCAGGTTAAATAAATACAAGTACAGTTCTAAAATATACCAAATGTGAGGAAGTGTAATGTCTCCTGTCCCAAGTACCATAGCCCCGTCAATACAATATCAGGTCTTCATTGACCTGCTAGAGAGATACAGATAGGAGAACTCCTCCTATCATCATAGAAGTAGTCCGGCTCTGCTTCACAAGCATCGCCATCACCTGAAACTCAACAAATCTGGTTGGTGTGTACAACACCGTCCCGTAATGTGGGAGTGAGTGATCAACTCATTGGAACAGTAAAGCATAGGTTAACATGTTATCAACTCAGTCAAGCAATAATGATAAAGCAGTACAATCAAACAAGTTTAACTACTCTTATTAAATGCAAGTATGAAATGACATGATGATGTATGCCCTTGCCAAACCACCCTCATGCGACATCATCTTACGTTCGCGAATGCATACCTCCCTCAGTGCTCCACATCTACTAGGCACATGCGGTGCGATGATGAGCATGATTACCGAGTTATTATTAGTCCATTTCAAACAGTAGTATTGGAAAACTAAGGTACCTCCCTTGTATCATTCCCAAACATGATCCATTCTAGGGTCGTCAGTCCTAGTTAATCTCATATGATATTATGGTTTGAGAGGCATAGCGAAGGCATCACAAAGGGCTCGTCACCCGTCAGCACGGATACAGATCTCACCGTATGTAGCTCAATTGCTGACCGTCAGCTCGAGTACAGGTCTCACCGTACTCGGCTCAATCGCTGGCCGTCAGCTCGAATACAGGTCTCACCGTACTCGGCTCAACTCATACTCTAGTTGCTGTGAAGGGCTCGTCGCCAATCACAGACCTTGGAGTATACTCGAAGACACTACAGAGGACTCGTCGCCCGTCAACACGAGTACAGGTCTCACCGTACTCGGCTCTCGTCGTAAGTGTCGACAGCTCGAATACAGTGTCCCATACCACCGTATTCAGCTCACGAGTTTGGTTACTCAATGGTCACTACGGGGAGGCACGTGGCCCCAACGTAGGCCGACAGCTCGACCACGGTGTCCCATACCACCATGTCCGGCTCATGAGTCTTAGCGGATCGAGGTACCATGGTTAACGGGATTGCCACTGGTAAGTTTGGTACCCTAGGTTCAAGCAGTAATGACCAAACATGGTGAACACACATTCGACAGATCGGGTTACTTGACGAGCTCGGCTAGCTCGAGCGCACAACAAGTTGAACGACATGAGGTGCATAAGCACTTCGCGTGGCCAACCACTATCATCAACCGAAGTACGACTCGGGTTCATCGAACACATCTCACGTGGCAAATGAATCACAGCCACGAATGCAATTCTGGTACCGATTGTCTGGACTATAGTCATAGCCCCAAACACAATCAATTGCAGATAGATAAAGCAAGCAGTAATGGATCAAGCAACTCATACAATCAGGGTTTGGTATTATCCGTTTAGGGCTGCCAGGGCTATTGCACGCACTCGTTGCTCCACTCCCCCATCACCCATGACGGATCATACAACGTAAATATAAATTTAAACATATGCATTACATAGTTAAAATCATAAAGCAGTTAGCATGTTATGAATCACAACACAAGCATGAGTTTGTACATGTTCAATTCCTAATCACACAACTATTCAAGGAGATCATACACATAGTTAAAAGAGGTTGAGAATCATATCTCAACACCCTTATACATTATAATTTGCTAACTACTACTCATTCAGACATTTCAAGAAACACTTAAACAAACGTACATCAACATACATGATATATGTCGATCACATGGGCATTAGGCCAAATCCTTCCACTAGGGAGTTGCCCCAATCATAACACGCGTACACCCACGACGGATAGTCATGGCAAGCAGGAATCCAAGTTCCATATTCATTCAGTCATTTCCACAAACACTTGGGCCACACATTTTAGCATATATAGTGTATATTGGCCGTGGCGTGATTTAGGGCAAATCCTTTCGTCAAAAGGGTATCGCCAATACAACAATCATGAATCCATGACACTTAGTCATGGCGAGCACGAATGAGAATTCTATACTCATTCAGTCATTTTTACAAACACTTAGAATACACTATTACAACATACATGGTGTATGTTAGCAAAACATGTATTAGGGCTATCCTTTCGCCAAGCAGGTATTTACGCATATATAATATATTATACAACAAATAATCATGGCAACCACATCTCTAAAATATATATGTATACGGTACTTTCTACAATACAGTATTTCTACATACATAGTGTATATTAGTAAAACATGTATTTGGGCGAATCCTTTCGCCAAATAAGTATTTTATCCATATATCGTATATTCATACAACAAATAATCATGTCAAACACATTTCCAAAATTTATACGTATATGGTATTTTCTACGAATACCTAGAATATTTAAAATTCCATATTTTTCATCTTTAATCAAAACAGAAAACGGACATCACTTTGTACATGTGCAATTGCATGCAGATCATGAATATATTATTATCTGACATTGAAAGCGTTGAAAACCATAACCTATACACGTAAAGTCCACACCTTTTGTCGTAGAATCGTAACGGAGTCGATAGGTTTGCTAAGCTTCCGTATTCGGCAGTTTGGCAACCTATAGAACGAAATAGGTTAGCTATTTCACAACCTACAACTGTCTAAACCCAAAAAAGATTAGGCTTAGGGTTTCATACCTAGAAATGACGCCGGAAACGCCGGGAAAGCGATGAGAATCAGGCGGTGGAGCCCGAATAGCGGCTGGGAAGAGTGGCAGGGAGATTCTCCCACTGCTCCCACACTTCTCTTTCTTTCTCTCTCTTTTCTCTCTCTCAATCTCAAATTCGTATGGCTGCCATGAGAGAGGGTTTAAGGTCCTTATATAGCCTAAAAATTCACCGAAATAGACTTATGTTGAAGGTATACTTACATTATAATAAAATCGGCATTGTTTCAGCTCAAAAGAGGGTTTCTGGCGGGCCTCCTTGAGCCAAAGGTCGGACTTAAGCTCACTAACGCTGGATCTACGTTCTATTAAGTTTTCGTTTCAGTGGGATTTCCAGATCACGCGTGGCGGACCAGTTTCAGTTCAACGGTCAGCGGATCTCGATCGGAGATTCTGAGTACATGTAAATGTGTATGAAATTTCTCCTGATCCGAGGGTGTAATTTGGTCTGATTCTGACGGTCTGGTTGCTTAATACTGATCCACAAGCGAGTGGTGCCAGATTACTATTCAAGATATTTTATTTGAATTAATTTCACATTTCTCACACTCTTCACTCCTAGCTCAAGCGAATAGCGCTGGGACACTATCTAGATTTGATTTCCGAGATGGTTGTCAAGCCCAGTGAGGCGGTCCTAGTTCCTTAACTTCGTGTTAATCGGACTTCTGACGTGTGGTCCAGATCCAATACGGAGTTTTGAGATGCTCCCGAGAGCAATCGGGTAATGAGATTGATCCTAGATTTTAGGGTAACCTAGCATCAATGATTCTGCAAGTTTTGGGTCTTGCAGATCGTATTTAAAGCGATTGGTGCTAATTTCACAGGTACTCTAGTTTAGCACTAGCTAATTCTCGCCTAATTTCTAAAGGATTTAGTCCTGTATGATTTCTGTCTGAGGTGGTACCTGGGCCTTTGTAGTTTGTATATAAAGTGATCCAAGTTATACTACTTAGCTAGTTTAGGATAGTGTCTAGGATGAAAGTGCTTAGAAAAATTGAAAGAACAAGGTAGTGAAAGGTGAGATTTGTGAAGGAAATGGGTTCAGAAGCGATTTTAGACTGTGGGGTTCAGTTCTGACGAATTAATAAGGTGTTAGGAGCAACCCATTGCCTAAGGACGTCTAATCCCAGGTTGGCAAAAATTCGGGATGTTACAACATCTAACCATCATTGCCCATCAATGTGGACATCTAACCAACATTGCTCCTAAGGAGTGGTCCACATAGAGCCGAACGTATCGTAGGCCCATGGCCTCACACAAGGACCTAATATACATCACTATGGGCCTCACTCCCGCATATACATCACAATGGCCTCGACACATGGGCCGGAAATACATCTCAATGGGCCTCATCATATAGGCCATAAACACACCACATGGCCTTGTCCATGGTCTCGAATACATCACAATAGGCCTTACCAAATGGGCCAGAAATACATCACAATGGGCCTTACTAAATGGGCTGGAAATACATCACAATGGGCCTTGCTAAATGGGTCGAAAATACATCACAATGGGCCTTGTATACATTAAGTGGGCGCATCAGCGGGTCGCACCAATGGGCCTCATAAATGTCAAGTGGGCCGCATCAACGGGCCGAATCAAATGGGCCGGTACAAACAGACCAAATCAATTAAGCCAAGTCAATGGGCCGAATCAAATGGGCCAAGTCAAGTCGGCCGATTTAAATGGGCCGATACAAATGGGTCGAGTCATTGGGCCGAGTCAAATGGGTCGATTTAAATGGGCTGGTACAAATGGGCCGAATCAATTGGGTCGAGTCAAGTGGGCCGATTTAAATGTTCTGATACAAATGGTCCGAGTCATTGGGTGATTTTAATGGGCCGGTACAAATGGGCCGAATCAATTGGGTCGAGTCAAGTGGGCCGATTTAAATGGGCCGGTCCACACAATTCATTTTATTGTTAAAGATTATATTAGAGCATTATTCGAAAAAAAAAAAATTATATCCAAATGATCATCTGGACCATGCCATACCTAAGAGTGGTGTCAAGGGTTCCCACTGTTAAAATCCTAGTGGGCCCACCATAATATTTATTTCCCATCCAGTCTATTCATAAGCCACAAAGACCTGATCTTAGAGGAAAACAAATATCATATTGGTCCAAAATTCTGTAATCCAAAGGGGTTGCGATGGTAGACGTTCAATCCCATGATTTCTTCAGTGTGGTCCACATGATACTAGATCCATCTTACTCTTAGTCTTAGTCTCAAGCCTTAAAAATATTCTTGCAAATGGATTGGACATTGCAGATACAGCACATGCATCGGGGCTGTGCATGGCATGGGAGATGGGTCCCAAATCCCATGTGTGGAGTATCCACACAAATCATACGGCCAGATGGTTGATGGTTTGGATTCGATACATAAATTGTGGGTGGGGTCCCACCCGTCCAAATTTACTGGATAGTGTGGATAAACTCCACACACATTACGCATGGCCCACCGTCCACTGCTGCATGTACAACTGTTGTACGTCAAGGGTCCCACTGTCCTGAGGTGGGGATGGTGTGGATCATGCCACGCTAGCCACACAGCCCACGTCAATACAGTAGCTATTTAGCTGATGTATTGCTCTGGCCATTCGGCCATCAACAAAGGTGGGTCCCACGTGGGTGTGGCCCACCAAAATATCATTTTTTTAAAATATAATATATATAATATTATATATTATATGCCTTACATGCATAACAGGTGGCAACCCAGCCACCCACCGTCCAGATGCAGATTTCATATTAAAGGTGGGCTCCATGTGGAAGCTAGCTACAACAAAAACTGGATTATAGACGACGTTATTGGCATTAATTAATTATCGCTAATTAAAATGGGCGCCGATAACGATCGGCATAAATACCGTACCTAAAGCCCTAGCCCTGTTTATCTCCCCTCTCCCGACTCTCTCCCTCTCACTGCCCCCGACACACTCTCTCTCTCTCTCCCTCTCTCTCTCTCTCTCGGGTTCGATCACGGGACCGCCTCTCTGCTAGGGTTTCATCACTGGAACTCCTCTCTCTCTCTCTCTCTCTCTCTCTGCCAAAGTTTTTCACAAGAGTGAATCTCTGCTGCTGCAGTGAAATCACCACAAATAATGGCGGTAGATGAAGGTGACAATCTTGAAAATGATCCCTTTGGTCGCAATTTCTTCCGCTTCTTCTAACCCTAGCTGTTGAGGGGCTTTCGCTTCAGGAAACCATGGATTCCGATTCCATTAATAATATGCTCAGATCTAGTGTACTTCCTCTCCTCTCCATCCTTTCATCCTCCTCTTGATAATGCTCAATTTCTCAGATTGAAATTGAGCCTCTTATCTTGGATTTCAAGGATTCTTCATTTATCTTTTCTCATTCCTACTGATTACAGAATTCGGTGGTTTTCAAATTCACAGAGCCAATTGCTTTGTATTGGCTTTCTAGTTTGTAAAACAGCCAGCAAGAGTTTTATTTTATTGTGGGACTCATTATCTATCTGTGTATCATAACAAATCCGCACTCTAATCATTTGAAGAAATGCTTCAACCGAGACCCTTTTTGTATGAAGCCATGCTATTTGTATTGTTGGATGGGCAAGAAACAAAACATAGATACTCTTATATAGCAATATCATAACCCTTTGATCAATGACTCTTTTACATTTAGTCTCTATATATATATTTTTATTTATTTTTATTATTTTTTACTTTTTATTTTTATTTTTTTTAAGACACAGGGTGTCCCCACCTCTTTTCTGTTGAATCCATAAAATTTGTTTAGATATGGGAAAGAGAAAGAATTGAAAGGAATTCTATGGTGTAGGTACCTATTTGTAAAATAAAAAAAATAAATAAATAAATCAAAGAAAAGTGACAGTTCGGAAGGAATCCATTTGCTTGGAATTTCCAATCGAACCAAGGATATTTTTTTAGCTTTCATGTAATCTTTCTTGTTTTTAACAAAATGATTAATGGATGACATTCTCTTCTATTTGCAACTCATATAGAGCTTTGGAATGACAGACACCAAAGAAAACATTCTCTTACTCCCATCTTCGTTTGTAATGCAGATTAACTCCATTATACAAGTAAGTATGCTACTCGCCGAAGTTTGAATTAGGTTCCTTTCTCTAAATTTTTTTTCCTTGATTTTTGAGAGTATACTGAATGAGTAACTTCTTCCAGTCATAGCAAAGCAGCTGGAAACATCTGAATCCCTGTTCTCTATCTGATATTTATCTTCTTTATAAAGTAACTACCTTTTTGATTATTTATGTGCTCTAACATTTGACATTTGTGTATTTAAGATAAAGATGGTTTGTACAAGGTTTCTAAGTCTCTTACCTGGATACACTCAGATATTATTGATGATCATGTACACATGGAGCCATGTGTGCCAATCATTGCTTGGATGAGAATGGCTTAGATGCTAGCTTGACAACTAATGCTACAGTGAATGGCTGTAATGTGATGGTGATGAAAACAAAGGAAGTGGAATCCTAGCATCCATTGCGCATGCATTTCCATTTTGAAAACGTGTTGAACAGAACAGCTGGTGCTTTTGTTCCACCACTGAAATTTTGCCCTTTGTTTTGGCTATAACTTTTTAGTTCCAAACATTCTTCTTATTTTGCAAACTTCAACCATCCTAGAAATTTTCTAGGTTCTCAACCCATACCTTGAAGATTCCTTTACTTGTAAGGAGGGACTAGATAGGTGTGTGGCTAGCGCCGTTGCTCTAGTTCTTTTACTACCTTTGATTTGATGACTGGATGCTTGCGGAATATACATGCATGCATACAATGTATGTATGTATGTATGAATGAATGAATGAATGTGGTGTGAGTGTGTTAATTAAAAAACAATCGGAGGTAGTCTCATGGACAGTTTTACCTGGACACTTTTGACGCCACTCGTGATACGAGTAGACCATATAGAGGATTTATTTTTATTTATTTATTCGAGACCATTTTTAATTTTCTGTAATAAATATTATATTTTTTTTATTGTGAATTAATATAAATTTTGTTAATATTCAGTTTTAATTATATTGCATCATTTTTTTTATTCAATATTTAAAAAATGCAGGTTTTTCAATTGAATTATATATAATAAAAAATATTATTGGCCTATCGGGGCCTTTCAAATCTATACAGAGACATATTGGCGCTTTTCTTTGAAAAAACTGTTCAGAAAGAGGGCGCTTAGAGAGAGCTCTCCCAGCACTTTCTACTCTTTAGCGGCGCTTCTATCAGAAATACCAGCACCCACAAAAGTGTCGCTAAAATTAGAATGAGCGCCGGAATATTTAACACTTACCGGCGCTCAGACAAGCGCTGCCAAAATTATACTAGCGCCGCTGACTCTTTTACCGACACTCCCATTAATCGGCGCTTGTGTAGCGCCAAGAAATCAAACACCGGCGCTTCAAGGTGGTTCTACCGGCACTTAAAAGCACCGGGAAATGTGCTTCTTCTCGTATTGAAGTGGCCCACCATTATTTATATAATATGATATATTATAAATATCTATTATTATATATATTAATATCACCGTCCAGCAGGTGGGTGCCACACGGGGCCCACCATGTACACATGTGTGTATGTGTGTGTGTATATATATATATATATATATAATATTAATTAATATAATATTATATCTTATATCTCTCTTTCTTTTCCCCTTTTTTAATATTATTTTAACTTTAGGAAGCTCCAGCGTCCAAGGTCTGGATGTTGGACTGACAGTTTATATACATTGTATATCCACTGTGGGGTCCCACCGTCCTAGTAAATGGACGGTGATGGATACACATGGATACATCAAGGTGGGTCCACGTGGCGGCCCACCAAGGTTTGGATCAACTAAGTTTGTATTTTCCTTCATCCAAGTTTGGACAGCAAGGTGGGCTCCACCAATGGGTTGTAGTGTGGTCCACTAAATGGACAACATGGATACAATATATAAATTATCGGGTGGGCCATCAATAATGAAAGAGGGAAATTCAGAGAGAGAGAGAGAGAGAGAGAGAGAAACACCCACCTCGAGATCTCTTCTTCCTTCTTCCACCAATGCATAATAGAGTCTCAAAGGGACAATTTCAACGGTTGAGATGGGCTTAGGATGGTGAGATCGGTGGTAGATAGGTGGGCCACACTACTCTCTCCCATGGAGCTTGGACATGAGTTGCTCTCATGGAGCTTGGGAGAAATGAGGAAGAGAGAGAGAGAGAGAGAGAGAGAGAGAGAGAGAGAGAGAGAGAGAGAGAGGAGAGAGAGAGAGAGAGAGAGAGGTGAGAGATGTGAGTGATGGATAGGTGTACTTGATGAGTGGAGAGAGAGGTGTGTGTTGACTTTAGGGGTTGCTTGGGGATTAATGTTTGTACTTGACATGATGGGATGAGTACTTGACACTTGATGCGATTGATGAGACATTCTCTTGGATTGCAAGCGGGACATTTCCCTCGAATTGACGCGGGGATTGGGCCCATGCTCTCCTCTGGCTAGGGTATCATCTTGGCGCATAATACACGACATCGGAACCACGGCGACGGCGCGGTCGCTAGGGTATAAGTCTCAGGTCGGGCCGACTCTGGAATACGGGATATGATGCAGGGGTTGCGCGCAACTACCGATTACAGATCGCAGGTCACCGGAGTTCGACGGAAGGACCGCGGAAGCCTACGGAATGGTACGGGTTGGGATACGGGTCTTACACTTAAGTTGTATAAATGAATGAAAATCTGACTAGGCAGGTGACCAAAATAATTCCTGCAGACATGAATCTCACCCGCCAGTCTTGAGGTAGAATGGACAATCCACTTCACCCTACAGAATACACAAGCAATGCATATTTGAGAAGAGGAGGACACTGCATGTTTTACTCAATTGTGTCACTAATCATTACTTGTGAAAACCTTTAAACTATGACTTCTAAAGATCACATGTTGTAGGCACTATTTTCCAAGGGAAAACAGTTTTTACAGCAACAGGCTCCAATGATTGCCCCAATAGGCCATAGAGAGTACAATACATGAGCTTAAAAATAAGAAGTTGAGTTCTACATGATTTTATTTCTCTTTCCATCAAGCCAATGTTGTTGATCTATGAATGATCCAAAGGGAATGATTCAGGGAATGTTTTCCAGGGAAAACTAAGACCTAGATCTTCAAATTTTGATTCACAATTCAATCAAAGCAAAATGTGGTTAAAGCACATTTTATCAAATGCAACAGATGGATTGTATGTGTATTAAACATGTACAGAAGTCACTATTAGAAAACCACCGGAATGTGGTTGATAATCAAGATTTTCTCACGTTTTTATTGTTGAAGTCATAATTTACGGAACCAAAACAAGGACACATTAGTTTCCTACAAAAATTCTTTATATATATATATATATATATTGTGAAAGATAATATAATGACGGTATTTTTGCTAAGCCCACATGCATGTACAATCCTGTCCATCTATAACCAATTGCACATGCTAATGTTGGACATATGGGAAAGATCATAGCAGTCAATCAGGTGGGCTACACGCTCTATATCTCTAAGCTAGAAAACATGTCAGTTTTACTTATCAAGTGGGCCACCATGTATAAAATAAGTGGACAAATAGCAAAAGAAACCCAAATCTAATTATCCCAATGATTCATTAATTTTAATTGTAAATATCTATTTTACTAAAATATTAATAATGACTAAATACCTTCAGTTGAATTGATGTAAAGATAAATTGGCTGGTTTTCGATCTATCCATTGCAAATGTGTTTAACTGTTTATGAGGGAAAGTAAGGTGGGGAAAAAGAAGCATGATAAATTCAAAGGTATCCAATTTTTGGCTGATCAGAAAACTATCCTTGAGATAGAAAAAGCAAACTGCCTAAAGCGAACTGAAAGCATTGCTGGAAGCTTGGAACTAAACATTTTTAATAGGGCCAGCCAAATAGGTACATCCAATCAGTTCAAATCCACGCCAAAAGCAACCCAGGCCCAACTCATTAACAACCATATAGATAACAATATTGAAAATGGAAATTTATATCAAAAACTCATATAAATGGAATAACTTCTCATTTCTAAAACTACAGTGCATTTGTGTTAGGTGGCCTGAACATTTGTAGAAGGAAGCCTTCTGCAGGATACAAATGAAATAAACACAATTAAAAATCCTTGTAGCATGCTTGTATACATATAACATATCTATATAACATAAACAAATCACAAAAAAGCAAAATAAATAAATAAATAAAATAAAATAAAAAATTTGAGATGATGATGCATGCCAGAGGATACATGGGAGATGATATTGATTGTAACTCATTGGAGAGAGCAGAGTAGTTGTAATAAGTGGGAGAAAAATACTGCGTAGAGGCAAAAGAACCAAAAATGCTGTTTTTCTATATTTGCCATTTCTTAAGTGGGGGGTTGGTTAGGGTAGTAGGAATCTAAGTTAGTAACTGTCCCAGTTTAGCAAGTCTTTTTTAAACTAGAATTCTACATTGATTGGTCATAGTTAATAAGAACAGTTGGATTCTTTTGACTGGTTAGTGGTAGTGTTAGTAAAGGGTCTCTCTCTTAGAGAGAAGTGGTGCGAGTCTTGTTAAAGTGACACATGTCAACACTTTTGATGAAGTCAATAAAAAAACCCATGGTCTAAGGAGGGTCCGTTCCCCTTTAAGTGAACCTTTTTCCCTCTATTTTCTCGACTCTAATCTCTAAATCCACACCCATTGTTGCATACCGGAACATATATAGACAGACTTTCTCCACAAAGCTCGACATAGAATAAAGGTCTCTACAACTTTCAAACAAAGCGCATTTTCATGAACTGGGCACCTGTTTAAATACTGCTCAGTTGACATCTGTACCATTTTCGAAAGGCCAAGTTCCATTTTTCAATACATTTCATACAAAGAACACTACTAAGTTAGTACTAATTCAGAGCCTAATTCATCAAATTAACCTAATTTTAAAATAAGAGAAGGAATAATAAAATCCAAACACAAAAATCAGTATCAAATAAAAAATGTAAAATCATAACAGACAGTAATTACTTTCTAAATACCCAATTCAAAATAACCAAGATTCC
>JAJHSJ010000019.1:238814-345772 GCA_021015155.1 Magnolia officinalis
AGAGGATTTTAAAGGAGGATATCCAATCACCGTGTTTTCCTGTGGTGTGGTCCACCTGAGATTTTTATCTCTCTAATATTTTGGATCAAGCCTTTAAATGATCTTTAAAAATGGATGAACGGCATGGATGAAATACATACATCATGGTGGGTCCCACAAATCACCGAACACCAGCCACGGGGGAGTTGCCAATCCGTTTCCCATGAAATGAGCTGCGCCCGTGAGAGAGTTCTCACTCTCATTCTCTGTCTCGCACCGTCCCGCTCCTCTCGCTCTCTATCTCTCTCTTCCTCTCTCTCCCTGACCATTCTCTCACGTCCTCTCTCAGCCTCTCTCGCAGCCTCTCTCTCTCTCTCTCTCTCTCTCTCTCTCTCTCTCTCTCTCTCTCTCTCCTCAGAGCTCGGAAAGCCGATTGGAGATCTCTCAGCCCAAGCCTCCTCTCGTTCTCTTCCTCTCCCCTCGAAAGGTAAAAACCCTACCCCATGACCCAAGCACACACCGACAAAATGAAGGTGGGCCCTAATCCAACTTTGAATTAGGGAATTTTGGTACCCTAATCCCAAATTCGATTTGGGATTAGGAATTTGGGGATTTGGGTACCCAACTCCGGCTTCGAATTTGGGGATTATGGCACCCTAATCACATTTCGAATCCGGGGGTTTTGAAATGGCCACATTGTTAGATTTATTGAAGATTCGAAGAATCCCACTGGTATGGTTAGATGAAACCAACGGATGACACTCCATGTCTTTGCAAGTGGTTAATTGGTAAGAGTTCTTTCCCCGCTTCATATGTTTTTATTTACCTCTCAATCCATACTTCAACTTTCTATGATCAAATCTTTTTTTATTTTTTTTTATAATTTTGTGAAGTGTTTAATTATTTCTTTATATAGAAATCTGCACACTAATTGTTTGAAAAAATGCTTCAACCAAGATCCTTTTCTGGATGAAACCATGCTAGCAGTCCTCCGGTTTTGACATGTATAACTCGCTGTATGGTTAGATGAAACTACTATTGTCCATCTGGTTGACCTGACCTTTCTTTGGTGGACTACTGTATAAATTCACAGTGGTTTTGACGACTTAATTGTTAGATCAGTGACAATTTCCTTGTTAAATTTGACGACTTTAATTGTTAGATGAAACGACTATCGTCCATCTTTTTTTTTTTTTTTGCATATGCTCATCTTCTATATAATTGTTTGCATGCATTCCTTTAAGTGGCAGTACCCTAATTTTTGTTGTTGACAGAGAACATTGATGAACCAAGAAGTTTGAAATTTATGGTCAGTCCAAACTTTCAAGCCGATACTAAATGACAATGGTGATAAGCTAACCAAGACGAAAATTAATTTGCATCTATAATATGTCTACAATAACTAGTTCTCATTCTATTGAAATCTAACCCAAGCGAAAGTAACTAACCTCCCCATCTTTGGCCTTTTCTGCAGGCATATTTCTATATTTGTTTTTCCTTAAGCGTTTACTTTTAGGACACTAATCGAAGGATTAGGAACTTCCAATTTGAGGGAAGCATGACAATTTTCACATTTATGTACTCTGTTTTGCTGAGGAGTGGCTATAGTATGGCTTTTATTTGGAGCCGTAAAAAGGAACAATACGATAGGTGAGGCCCAGTTATTCTGTGGCGCCCACCTGAAATATATACAACCAATTTTTTTTGTCAAGAGAAAAAAAGAGTTTGATTCCATCATGTATGTTAAATGTTGATTGTCAATTTTGTTCATATACGATTGGCTCACCTAAATTGTGTCTGACCTGATTCTTGGATCAAGCATAAGTTGTGGGTGAGGTTTCGAAAGCCCACATGTGTGTGGAGCATTGCCCAACCAAATACCACCACATGCACCAATGTAGCATAAGTGTTACATAAGACCTAATTACCATCTAGTAGGTCACTTTTTTTTCAGTACTTCTAACTTAAAAATCAAGTGTTTCCTCCTCAAGTGGACCACTGTGTATGAAACAAATGGATGTTCAAAAAGAGCTGTATTGGCCATTCATTTCTTTGTATATTGTGCCTAACTTCAGTGCTGAAAAGCTTGATTCTTGCATGTGGCTTGTCTAATTAAAAGCTGGGATCCCACACATGTTCCATATTTGTATGAAAAGCTTGTTTAGAAGGTGAATTTAGTGGTATTTGAGCAAGACTAAAATATTTTTCCCTTTTTTTTTTTTTTAATGGAAACAATAATCTGCTAACACATGTTCCTCTATGGGAAGTTTCTATTAAAAGCTTGGTGTTCGATTACTGCGCTAATCATATTCACAGTTAGCATATGGCACAATTTCTTTTCAAGAGTAGAATTATGTTGACTTCAAGAAATTGCATGTTTGATATGTTGTTTTTTCATGCTGACTACTGAAAGCAGACAAAACATACATGTAAAGCAACGGAAATTGCTGCCACTGGAAGTGTTATAGGAGCAGTATCCAAGTTTTTCTCATCTTCCATGTTCTTAACTTTGGTTCTTTACTTTGTTATGCCATTGTTACAAAATCATTAGTTTCCTTTTGATAACTGCAGAATTTGTTCAGCTCCTGGTCACATGAGACAACAGTTGGGGAACAAAACAGATGAGATTTGAACACTTTCCCATACCTGCAAAACCAAAAATCCTTCTATCTATCAGCTTTTTACCCATACCTGTTTTGTTCTTTATGTTAGCACTCAAAACCACGGCAAAGATATTAAAAAATACACGCACACACATGACAGATATATAGATATATAGATTTATAAAACAGACCCATATCTAGTATTGGAATTTTTGAAAATTTTCATACAACATACTTAAAATCAAAACCCCATATTGAGAAAAATCATGAAAATAAAGCCCATATAAAAGGAAGAAAAAAAAAGGCATCTAATTCGTTCCAAGGGTCATTGTTCCAGTGGAAGATATGGACCATTCTCTTTCTTTCAATTAAAAAAGAATAACACACATGCACATGTTGATGGAAGAAACCCATATCTATTGTAGCTTCTCTTTCTTCTTTAGCTTTGCACACTACATGCATAGAAATAAGAGCCCAAAATAAGAAAATATTAATAAGAAGAAAACCCATATAAAAAATGAATCAAACTTACTAGAAAAATCACTTTTGTAAAGACAGACTTATGAAATTCTTAGTACTTACATGTTGAAAACTAACAATTCCATAACAAGAAAAACTATCCAAAAAGATAAATCATGTTTAAAATAAAAAAAAACATAAAAAAGAGAGCCAATTCATTTGAAAAAGGTAAGATTTCTGGAGATGGGAATCCATGATAGAGAGAGAAGCTGGTAGAAGTCATGCAAATAGCATGATGATAGTAGCATTACAACCAAAATGCCAAATTTAAAAACAAACAAAAACAAAATGCATGTATATGAATGTGTGTGTGGATGTAGGAATATATGAAACACTACAACAAAAAGGGGATTAGTCGGCACTTTTGGAGTCGCATTGTACTGGTGCTGAGCAAAATAGGGAGCTGCTAAATGAGGTGTATAAATACAAAAAAAAAGGGGTGCGTTGAGTAGTTTTGTTCAATGATTTAAGTGTTAATCACAGTCAGTTTCAGAAAATTTTCAGCAACAGTCCATATTCAAGGAAACGGCAAAGGATCGAAGGGTTAGAATCTCCTAATCCAACAAAGGGCCCACCTGATCAATGATCTAAGTCATGGAAAGCCCCCTTTTTCTGTTTTTTTTTTCCCTTTATTTATTGATTTATTTATTTATTTTTTTTAAAAAAACATGGTTTTGTGGTTCTAGAGTTGCAAATGTGTGTTATATGAACTTGTGTAGAATTGGAGTGACTTTGAAAACTTGAATGATTTTAATGAGGTTTTTCTTCTTCTTCTTCTTCTTCTTCTTCTTTCTGGGATTCGAATTTCCTTGTTTGGTTTTGGATCTGTGATTGAATGGTGCAAGAATTTCCAGAGAATAGTGGCGACTTTGAATTGGATTTCGTTCTGTTGGGGTCTTTTCTATTGAACTATTGAGGTTTTTAGAGAGAGTTTTCTTCTGTAGTATGTGACTTTGTTTGGGGATTGGGATTTCTTTCTTCCTGAGTTGTGTTTGTTGAGAATTGTTGTTTTTATTGATTTTCATTTTCCTTTGGGTGCAGAAAAGCAGTATGAACCAGAACAAGGATATTCAGATCTAGGTATTATCGTAGAGCTTTTTCTTTTTTCTTTTCTTGATTTTAATTAAAGAATGAACTGTTAGTGATTTAGCACGAAATAGGGGAATGATCACATAGCTGTTAGGGGTATTACCATATAATGCATTACCATATTCATCATGAGATACCAACTTATGTACCTATCATTGCAGTTTATCTTGGGTTAAACAAAGTTTTATTGCATTAGTGCTATCAGTAATCAGCCAGCATGGATTGGTGCTGCTGTTGTCTAACTTGTATTGATTATTAGGCTTTGGGAGAGTGCTTTGTTATGTAAATTGCATTCGAATTTTTCCTGGTAGCATCATGGAAAAACTGTCACACTTAAGTGTGCAGAACTTAGTTGTATTACATAAATAAAGTGACGGGGCCTTCGAAAGTTCCAAAAATTATATCATTTACAAGTATGAAATGAAAAATTCAGTTGGACTCCTTTCACAAGGCTGTGGGTGGGTCATTGAGAAGAAATTTCTACATGCAGGTTTTTTGTATCTTGTTTCTATGTGTAATCCCATTGCCTACTTGACACCCAAGCTATGCGTTCTATTGTATTCCTTCTAAATTAACAGTGAGTCAGAAATTATGATGTTCTCTACATGGTTTACAGCTTTGGAATTCTAAGATCAATGCAATAGATGAATTTCTTTAAAACATTTGCAAAGGCTTCAACTTCAACAAAACACAGGGAGGACTCGTAGCTGCAAATTCTCCAAGATGAAAGAGGATACTTCTTCGAATCTTCTCTGAGCGAAAAGGGCGTCAAGGTGAGTTGTGTCATTTTCTTTTCTTTTACATTGTTAGGCATTGACCGATATTCATATAGGCTAGGCTTTTATTGCAGGTCAGTGCATACTCATCCTTTGCAAGGATGGTGGGAGTTGGAATTGGTTTGGAGCAACAAATAAGGAGAATGGACCCCATGACTAATGAACCGTAGTTCACAAACTACACTTGAGATTTCATTGGCACAGTTGATTACATATTTTACACAGGTAAATTTCCTTGTTGCAAGATGACTTTGCCTGAGCTTTCTTTCCCACCATCCTTGCAAAGGATGAGTATACATAGCTATGCTTATCATGCTAGACCACATTTTCTGCAAAAATGTCACACATGTAGAACACCCTAGCTGAGAAAACAGTGGCTTACTCACCTCTATTAAATCAGGTTGAGCCACTGATCTGGTGTGAATCAAAATTAATGGAGCAGACCCGGATGTGCGTCGGAGCTATCCGGAAGAGCGGGGGTCCCTGGAAGGTGGGAACCGCTGTTATAACCATGATGAAGCTGTCCATTTCCTATGGACAGCATTGGAAGGGCCTATCCATTTGGACAGGCCGTATTTATGTATTTGTTCGAAATTAATGTAGCAGACCCGGATGTGTGTCGGAGCTATCCGGAAGAGCGGGGGTCCCTGGAAGGTGGGAACCGCTGTTATGACCATGATGAAGCTGTCCATTTCCTATGGACAACATTGGAAGGGCCTGGCCATTTGGACAGGCCGTATTTATGTCTGTATTTGCAGGTACCACACCCTTAACCTAAATCTATAACCCAACCTAAACCTATGCCTATAACCTAATCCTATTCTCAAATCCCTAAACCTAAACCTAATTTGGAAAACCCAAACCTAAACCCGATCCCGAACCTGAACCCAGTTTCCTAAACCTAAACCTTAACCTATTCTCAATTCCCAAAGCTATAACCTATAACCTAGAACCTAAACCTAAACCTTTAACCTAACCTAAACCAAACCTATAACCTAACCTAAACAAAAACCAAACCTAACCTAAACCTAACCTAACCTAACCTAAACCAAAACCTGTAACCTAAACCGAAACCGAGAAACGAAAACCAAACCGAAACCGAGAACCGAACCAAAACCTAGAAACCGCAACCAAACAAAAACCTATAACCGAAAACCGGAACCTAGAACCGAACCTTAACCTAGAACCTATAACCGAAACTGAGACCTTAACCGAAAACCGAAAACCAAAACCTAAACCGATAACCTAAACCTATAAGCTAAAACCTAAACCTAAACTAAAACCTAAATGTATTCTCATATCCCTAAACCTAACCTAATCCCAATCCCAATCTCAACTCCTCAACCTAAACCTAAACTTCAAAACCCGAACCCGATTTCCTAAACCTAAACCTATTCTCAAATCCCTAAACCTAAACCTACACCTAAACCTAATCTCAACTCCCTAACCTAAACCTAAACCTAAACATGATAACCCAAGCCTAAACACGATCCCGAACCCGAACTTGATTTCCTAAACCTAAACCTTAACCTATTCTCAAATCCCGAAGCGATAACTCTAACCTAAACCTAACCGAAGCCTAGAACCGGAACCTAGAACCGGAACAGAAACCCAAAACGAAACCGGAACCGAAACCAAAACCGAGAACCGGAACCTAAACCAAAACGGGAACCGAAACCGGAACCGAAACGGAGACCCGGAACCGAAACCGAAAAACCAAAACCGAAACCTATAACCGAAACCGATAAACTAAAACCGAAACCGAAAAAAAAAACCTATAACCTTAACCTAAACAAAAACCTATAACCTAAACCTTAACCTATAAACTAAACGTATAACCTTAACCTAAACCTAAAACCAAAACCTAAACTATCAGCTAAAACCTATACCTAAACCTTAACCTATTCTCAAATCCCTAAACCTAAACCTACACCTTATCCCAATCTCAATCACTAACCTAAACCTAAATCTAACGTGAAAACCCAAGCCTAAACCCGATCCCGAACCCAAAACCCGATTTCCTAAATCTAAACCTTAACCTATTCTCAATTCCCAAAGCTATAACCTAGAAACCTAAACCGAAAACCGAACCTAAACCTAGAACGGAACCGATAACCTTAACAGAAACTCAAAAACCTAAACTTAACCTAAACCAAAGCCTATAACCTTAACCTAAACCTTAACCTAAAACCAAAACCTAAACCTATAAACTAAAACCTAAACCAAAACCTATAACCTAAACCAAAACTAAAACCTATAACCTAAACCTTAACCTATAACTTATAACCTATAACTTAAACTTATAACCTTAACCTAAACCTAAACCAAAACCTAAACCTATAACCTAAACCTATAAGCTAAAACCTAAACCTATACCTATACCTAAACCTTAACCTATTCTCAAATCCCTAAACCTAAACCTACACCTGATCCCAATATCAACTCCTAACCTAAACCTAAACCTAAACTTGAAACCCAAGCCTAAACCTGAACCCGATTACCTAAAATCTACCTAAACCTTAACCTATTCTCAAATCCCTAAACTTATACCTACACCAAATCCCAATCTCAATTCCCTAACCTAAACCTAAACCTAAACATGAAAACCCAAGCCTAAAACCCGAACCCGAACCGATCCCGATTTCCTAAACCTATACCTAAACCTTAACTATTATCAAATCCCTAAACCTAAACCTACACCAAATCCCAATCTCAACTCCCTAAACTAAACCTAAACCTAAAACATGAAAAGCCAAGCCTAAACCCGATCCCGAACCCGAACCCGAACCCGATTTCCTAAACCTTAACCTTAACCTATTTTCAATTCCCAAAGCTATAACCTATAACCGATAACCTAAACCTAAACCTCACCTATACCTATAACCTTAACCTATACCCTTAACATAAACCCAAAAACTAAACCGAACATAAACCAAAGCCTATAACCTTAACCAAACCAAAACCTGGACCTAAACCTAACCTAAACCTATGACCTATACTAAACCTATAAACTAAAACCTAAATCTAAACCTAAACCTAAACCAAAACCGATAACCGCAACCGAAACAAAAACCGAGAACCGAGACCTTAACCTAGAAACCTAAACCTAAAACCAAAACCTAAACCTATAAGCTAAAACCTAAACCTAAACCTAAACCTATACCTAAACATTAACCTATTCTCAAATCCCTAAACCTAAACCTACACCTTATCCCAATCTCAACTCCCTAACCTAAACCTAAACATGAAAACCCAAGCCTAAACCAGATCCCGAACCCGAACCTGATTACCTAAACCTAAACCTAACCAATTCTCAATTCCCTAAACCTATAGCTTATAACCTAAACCTAAACCTTAACCGAAAACTAAACCTAAACCGAACCGAAACCTATAACCTTAACCTAAACAAAACCTAAACTTATAACCTAAACCTAACAATAACCTAAACCTAAAAACTAAACCTTAACCTATAACATAAAAACCTAAACCTAAACCTAAAACCTAAATATATTCTCAAATCCCTAAACCTAAACCTACAGCTACACCTAATCCTAATCTCAACTCCCTAACCTTAACCTAAGCTTAAACTTGAAAACCCAAACCTAAACCCGATCCCGAATCCAAACCCGATTTCCTAAACCCTAAACCTATTCTCAAATCCCAAAACCTATACTTATAACCTAAACCTAAACTTAAACCTAAACCTGGAGGAGCTGGCGAGGCAGAGGGAGGAGCAGGACAGGCAGAGGGAGGAGCAGGACAGGAGGATAGAGGATCAACTGGCGAGGCAGAGGAGGATGGAGGATCAGCTGGCGAGGCAGAGGAGGATGGAGGAGGAGTTGGTGGGGCAGAGGGAGGAGGATGGCGGAGATGCGGGTGGATCATGAGCGACGGATGACGGAGATGTTTCAGGCTTTCGCTGCACGCTTACCCACCGATGCCCCACTACCTCCGTCTTCATCTTTGTGATTTTTTGTTTATGATGTTAAGTTTATATGTATTTATGCGTGAATGAATGTGATGCAGATAAAATTGTTTGTGTTTGGATGAATGTAGTTTATGTAGTTTGGGTTTAGATGGATGTGAATGTGAATATGAATATGATGAAATGTGTATATCAGGATGAATATGATGAAATATATTGTTAACAGGTGTATATCAGGAATTTTTACGGATTTTAAGAGGGAGGGAATAATTTTTTTTTTACAACTTTTGGCAACGAAAATTTCGTTGCTAAAAGATATGTCACTTTATTTTTAGCAGCGAAAGTTTCGCTGCTAAAAGTCTATGTACAAGACTTTTAGCAGCGAAAGTTTTCGTGCTAAAAGTCTTCTATTGTATTTTTTAGCGACGAACATTTTCGCCGCAAAAATTTATTTAGAAATAAAAAAGACCCCAGATCCAACGGACATAATCCAAGCTTGTTTTAACTAGAATGGAGTGAGTTGTACCACTAAAAAGGAGAAACTTTGATAATCTGACAGTGTAAGATAATAGCAGGCACTTGTAGAAATTGCACAAAGTGGCATTGTTTAGACGATAACACCTTTTGTTATCTGACTATGGATTGGTGGACATCTATTCAACGTAATAAAATGGAAAACTCAAACAGTCATATTTTAATAAATAATCGTCAACGAATCACTTTTACTATTCAAAAGTGGGTTTATATTTAATCAATTCAATTGAGTTAATGTGTGCCACGCTTATTTAATCATTTAATTTAATTTAATTTAATCAATTTAATTTAATTCAATTTAGAAAATACTATAACAAGACTTTAGCAGCGAAAATTTCGCGTGCTAAAAAGTCTACTGTACAAGACTTTTAGCAGCGACATTTTTCGCTGCTAAAAGTCTTGTATAGTATTTTTTAGCGACGAACATTTTCGCCGCGAAAACTTTATTTAGTTGGGTTTAAATGGATATGAATGTAAATGTGAATATGATGGAATATATTGTTAAAAGAAACTTTTGGCGACGAAACTTTTCGTTGCTAAAAGATATGTCAGTTTATTTTTAGTAGCGAAAAGTGTCTTGTATAATATTTTTAGCGACGAACATTTTCGCCGCTAAAAACTTTATGTAGTTTGGATTTAGATGGATGTGAATGTGAATATGATGGAATATATTGTTAACAAAGGTATATCAGGAATGTTGTATAGATGTATATAAGGAATTTTGTATGAATTTTGAGTTATAACATTTTTTTAAAAAGAAACTGTTGGCGACGAAAATTTCGTCGCTAAAAGATATGTAGTTTAGTTTTAGCAGCGAAACTTTTCGCTGCTAAAAACAGACATATTTGAAAATTCTTAGTATTTTGAATATGTTTTCTAGCGACGAAAATTTTCGCTGCTAAAAGTTTATGTAAGTGAATATGATGAAATGTTTATATCAGGATGAATATGATGAAATATATTGTTAACATGTGTATATCAGAAATTTTGTACGGATTTTGGATTGAAATTTTTTTTTTTAAAAAGAAGCCTTCGGCGACGAAACTATTGTCTTAGTAGCGAAAATTTTCGCTGCTAGAAGTCTCGTAAAGTACAAGACTTTAGCAGCGAAAATTTTAAGAAAATCTACCCAGTTTTTAGCGGCGAAAATTTTCGCCGCTAAAAGTCTCGTAGAGTATTTTTAGCTGCGAAAATTTTCGCAGCTAAAAGAAATCTACCCAATTTAGATGCGAAATGTTCGGAGTATTTAGCGACGAAAATTTTCGTTGCTAAAAGCCTAATGCACTATGTTTAGCTACGAAAATTTTCGTCGCTAAAAGTTTCGTCGCTAAAAGTGAGCTTTTAGCGACGAAACTTATTTCGTCGCTAAAAGTGACCTTTGGCGACGAAAATTAGTTTCGTCGCTAAAAACCTTATTTTTTGTAGTGAGCGCTCTGCAGTGTACCAAACCACAGAAAACAGGTGATAATTACTTCCCACCGTTGAAACCT
Organism: Magnolia officinalis; assembly: GCA_021015155.1. NCBI lineage: Eukaryota > Viridiplantae > Streptophyta > Magnoliopsida > Magnoliales > Magnoliaceae > Magnolia > Magnolia officinalis. The sequence goes on from JAJHSJ010000019.1 coordinate 249,730, forward strand.
TCATAGGGCCCACAGTGATTTTTATTTGTCATCCAACTTATTCGTAAGGTCAGGCAGACATGGATGAAGAGAAACACAAATATCAGCTTGATCCAAAAGTTCTGTGGCCCAAGAATTTTCAACGGTAGGCATTCAGTCCCCAGTACTCATTGCATTGTATTCATGATAAGCCTCGATAAGGCCAGCGATATTATCATTGATCATGTTTCCCTTCTTATATCTCCTATTATTCTTCTGTGCACCATTGTCACACACTTTCACCACCCTTTGAGCTTTTCTATAAGTTTATGCACGATTGATGCTTGCAGGAGATCCTAGGTCATCATCATAGCGGTAGAGCTTGGATTAGAGTTGAGCCGAGGACCCCCCCCCCCCCCCTCCCAAGTTTTGCAGATCTTCTTCCTCCTTCTCTTGCTATCAGATGTATTTCCATTCTGCTATGTACTTGTAAAAGTTCAAATTTATAGTAGATTTAGTGATGTGTTCTTTTGTTATTTTCGAGATTTACTTGTTGTGATCTTGGGTATGCTCATATGGAAATGACTATACAGTTATGGAAATCCTCCTTGTGGGATCCCAGGATCAGAACTTGCCTTAAGAGCCGAGAATGGGGTACTACGGAGGCTGTTGCGGTCAAAACTGGCTATCAGGTTCCCTGTGAGTTCGGTTACCGAGTCTGGGGCGTGACACTTCTAAATGGGCCCCACCTGAAGATCATGCCTCCCACATGTATGCATGGGTTCACACATGTAACTAATAATCTTTAAGATAAAAAGCGGACAAATAAAAGCAAGTGAAAGTTACCCAATCATGAGCTTCCTGAGCTTCTTGTAGGCCATATGTGATGCCAGAATACAAGCCAATAACCAGTCCTGTACCCAATCTCTAGTTAGAAAACCACAAGAAATTCATAAAGAATCTAATAGCATCCTGACCCAAGCACAATTGAAAACATGCCGAGTCAACTCAAATTTGCTAAATACCTATATGAAATCTTGTACAAACCACTAAATTAGGGATACCAAACTCCCCAAGTCTCTGGCTGGGTGTGTAAAGAAGCCAGCACATGGAAAAGAATCACAAACAAGCAAAATCTGCTTCCCATCCAAGGGGAATTTCATGACCCCTGTGCAGAGAATTGTTTTCCAAAAGGGCATGAGCGTTACACAAATGAAAAAGCCATCTAGGGAAAAAAAAAAAAAAAAAAAAAACCAGAACAACTTACCACATGGTTGCAAAACTTCTGAGTTTTGAGGGTTAACGCCCATGATGGAAACTCACGGATATAGTGGAGCCTGTCCAGAAATCAAAACAAATGAAAAGTTAGAAAATGGTTTAGACTAAGATAAATGTAATGTTTTGAAGAAAAAAGAAAGAAAAAAACAGAATAGAGCAGGAAGAATGCTTTCCACCGAATAATATTTTATTAACTTCAAGCGGTATGTGAAATGAACAAAATACAGTTTTTGGGGCACAAAAGCGGTAAAACATTAACCCGTCCATTTCAGTTTTATATTTCATGCCAACACAAATGCACAAAAAGTTCAAAATAAAGCCATCCACTGACATATGAAATCAGAAGTGATGCTTGTCACTGCTGCAAACTACCACAAATACCACTAGCTACCTTGACATGACAACATTCACCTGATCCTCATCAAATTTCCTAGTTTTCTGGTCTACTCCTAGCTTGGCCAATATAGCCCCTGAAGAAACCTTCTACTCCTTTCTCTTTAACAGCTACTGCAGGGTATCTACCAAAAATAAGGATAGAAAAAATTCAATCTTCCTCAAACATTTTTAAAAATTTTATGAGTGACAAAAGACAAACTTGAGTGCCGAGACTTAATGTCATGCCCTAAACCCAGAAATTGGATTCACGGGAATCCCGATCGCCGAATCTGGTGCCGATAGCCTCCGTAGTACCCCATTCTCAGCTCCCAGCGCCCGTATGCCAGGTTCCGATCCTGGAATCCCACAAGGAGAATTTTTCAGACATACATTTATCTCGTAAGAAGCATAACACAAGTATACCCAAATCACAAAGACAACATTGTCATCACATATCGACTAATATAAACTTGAATACAATGTTGAAAGGGGAAATACATATGTTAAAATAAAATCAAAGCTCTAGAAGTCAGTTACATGCTCCAAGCTCCACGCTGTTGCGACCTAACATCACTTGCACGCATCTATCTGCATAAGCTTATAGAAAGCTTAGAGGGTGGTGAAAGTGTGTGCACCAAGTAAGTGCCAAGTATGCAATACAATGCCATGAATTATATAATGGAATAAATGGAAATACTGACAAGATACGATATCAGAGTAAGCAGAATTATACTGGTCAATCCACGAGTCATACGATATCTGAGTACGCAATACAAATCAGTTATACAAATGAGGAGTCAAAGAGAGCCAAATATCAGATGTCGAGGGTGCAAATGCAATATGTAAATCCCGCTAAGTCCATTTAGGCCATATAAGTGCAGAAACATAGTAACCCAAAATGCTAAGTACTGTGGATGCAATGTAATATGCGGTGTGAATGAAATGATCATGCTGGAGTGTGAAGTCGGGATGATAGTACGTAGTATCGCAAGCTACAGGGTCCATCACAAGGGACTTCTATCCAAACCAGTCCCATACTTAAATTTGGATAGTAAGACTTAACCTGGTAAACTCCTGATCTCAAGTTAGTCGTGCGCTCAACCAAAATCCTGGCCATGCGAAGGTACACGTAACAATTAGTTGGGCACAACCAGCCCGAGTGGATAGTGAATGAATGAATGAATGATTATGCAATTCCTGCTCAATAAGTCCACATATCAGTACGCTTACTCTCTGGGAATCACCGGGGTCTATTACACTCTAAACCAGATTGCCTCCCCATCACGCGCAACAAGGTGAATTGAAGAGACCTCACTATCTACCTGCCAATATCGGGCCCGGCTCGTCAATAGCGGACCCATTCCTCGAGCTGGTCAGACTCAGCCTAGCATTGCCCCCTCCTCTCGGGCAGGTAAGGCCGTACCCCCTTTTAACCAATCACGACACAGTGGGAGACGCGGCCTAACGGTATATGGCCCTCATGCGCTCATGCATCCACTCTGTCTAGACGTTGGATCAACCTCTGGAACCAAGAGGGTTCTGGGACTTTCACCCAAGGATATCTATAGCACCCCATGTAAAACAGATTTCCGGTGTCCCGTCTGGCCATCCATGATATACCTGTGGTGGCTACGGCCTTGATGTTGCTAGAGCACACAATGCAAGATGCATGAGTCATACAATCCAGTCATGCATCAATCCTGCGCATACCGTGCGCTTTTGTGAGATAATCTCCGCCTATCAGGGAGTCTCATAACAATTTGCCCAATGACATATGCAATGGTCAACCACATCTTATAACAAACATGCAGATGATGCGTATGGGCATGTATCATGATGTTATGCAATCACATACTCATAATCGGTATCAATAACCGGCATCAACAATCGGCCTCGACAATGTGGACATTTAACCAACATTGCCCCCAAGGAATAGTCCACACAGAGTCAAACATATAATGGGCCCACGGCCTTACACAAAGGCCTAATATACAACACAAGAGGCCTTAGTCAAGGGCTACATATACACAACGGGTGGGCCCTGCCCCTGGGCCTCAAATACATGACATGTGGTCCCTACACATGGGTCTCATATGCATCAAATGGGCAATGTATCTGGGCCTCAAATACATCAAATGGGCCATGCATCATGGGCCTATTACATATCACAATGGGCCTTGCCCATAGGCCACGAATACATCACAATGGGCCTCAACTACGGGTCGCACATATATCATATAGGTCTGGACAATCGGCCTTAGCAATCGAAATCAGCCTATACAATCGGCCTCGACAAATCGAAATCGGCCTTGACAAATCGGAATCGGCCTATACAATCGGCCTCGACGAATCGAAATCGGCTTCGATATTTGGGCACGACAATCGGGATCGATCGATAATCAGAATCGACAAATCAATCACGTCAATCAGAATCGGCAATCGGCCACGACAATCGGGATCGATAATCGGAATCGACAAATCGGTCACGTCAATCGGAATTGGCAATCAGTCATGACAATCGGAATCAATCGATAATCAGAATCGGCAAATCGGTCCCGTCAATCGGAATCGACAATCAGTCATGACAATCGAAATCGATCAATTATCAGAATCGGCAAATCGGTCACAACAATCGGAATCGACAATTGGTCACGACAATCGAAATCGATCGATAATCAGAATCTGCAAATCGGTCACGTCAATCAGAATCGGCAATCGGTCATGACAATTAGAATCAATCGATTATCAGAATCGGCAAATCAGTCACGACAGTCGGAATCGGTAATCAGTCACAACAATTAGAATCGATCGATAATCAGAATCGGCAAATCGGTCACGTCAATCGGAATCGGCAATCAGTCATGACAATCGGAATTAATCGATAATCAAAATCGACAAATCAGTCACGTCAATCGGAATCGGCAATCAGTCATGACAATCGAAATCGATCGATTATCAGAATCGGCAAATCGGTCACGACAATCGAAATCGGCAATCGGTCACGACAATCGGAATTGATCAATTATCGAAATCGGTAAATCGGTCACGTCAATCGGAATCGATAAGAATGGGCTTAACAAGGCTTAAGGGAAGGTCACAATGAGGACATCTGTAACGCCCTGAAAATCGGGGGTCGAGCATAAACTCAACTCCCGAGTTCCAGAACATCACTTATGCAACAAAATGAATGATGATTGAATGTTGACTGTATTCATGCATTGAACATGAGTGAGATTAAGCCAAAACAGCATATCATAATCCAGAGACAGTTAAATTTGCAAGCGGAAGACTGTGATAGATAGATAAAATATATAAACTATGATGAGTCTCCAGAGTGTGATAACATTACCAGGTTAAATAAATACAAGTACAGTTCTAAAATATACCAAATGTGAGGAAGTGTAATGTCTCCTGTCCCAAGTACCATAGCCCCGTCAATACAATATCAGGTCTTCATTGACCTGCTAGAGAGATACAGATAGGAGAACTCCTCCTATCATCATAGAAGTAGTCCGGCTCTGCTTCACAAGCATCGCCATCACCTGAAACTCAACAAATCTGGTTGGTGTGTACAACACCGTCCCGTAATGTGGGAGTGAGTGATCAACTCATTGGAACAGTAAAGCATAGGTTAACATGTTATCAACTCAGTCAAGCAATAATGATAAAGCAGTACAATCAAACAAGTTTAACTACTCTTATTAAATGCAAGTATGAAATGACATGATGATGTATGCCCTTGCCAAACCACCCTCATGCGACATCATCTTACGTTCGCGAATGCATACCTCCCTCAGTGCTCCACATCTACTAGGCACATGCGGTGCGATGATGAGCATGATTACCGAGTTATTATTAGTCCATTTCAAACAGTAGTATTGGAAAACTAAGGTACCTCCCTTGTATCATTCCCAAACATGATCCATTCTAGGGTCGTCAGTCCTAGTTAATCTCATATGATATTATGGTTTGAGAGGCATAGCGAAGGCATCACAAAGGGCTCGTCACCCGTCAGCACGGATACAGATCTCACCGTATGTAGCTCAATTGCTGACCGTCAGCTCGAGTACAGGTCTCACCGTACTCGGCTCAATCGCTGGCCGTCAGCTCGAATACAGGTCTCACCGTACTCGGCTCAACTCATACTCTAGTTGCTGTGAAGGGCTCGTCGCCAATCACAGACCTTGGAGTATACTCGAAGACACTACAGAGGACTCGTCGCCCGTCAACACGAGTACAGGTCTCACCGTACTCGGCTCTCGTCGTAAGTGTCGACAGCTCGAATACAGTGTCCCATACCACCGTATTCAGCTCACGAGTTTGGTTACTCAATGGTCACTACGGGGAGGCACGTGGCCCCAACGTAGGCCGACAGCTCGACCACGGTGTCCCATACCACCATGTCCGGCTCATGAGTCTTAGCGGATCGAGGTACCATGGTTAACGGGATTGCCACTGGTAAGTTTGGTACCCTAGGTTCAAGCAGTAATGACCAAACATGGTGAACACACATTCGACAGATCGGGTTACTTGACGAGCTCGGCTAGCTCGAGCGCACAACAAGTTGAACGACATGAGGTGCATAAGCACTTCGCGTGGCCAACCACTATCATCAACCGAAGTACGACTCGGGTTCATCGAACACATCTCACGTGGCAAATGAATCACAGCCACGAATGCAATTCTGGTACCGATTGTCTGGACTATAGTCATAGCCCCAAACACAATCAATTGCAGATAGATAAAGCAGTAATGGATCAAGATTCAACTCATACAATCAAGGTTTGGTATTATCCGTTTAGGGCTGCCAGGGCTATTGCACGCACTCGTTGCTCCACTCCCCCATCACCCATGACGGATCATACAACGTAAATATAAATTTAAACATATGCATTACATAGTTAAAATCATAAAGCAGTTTAGCATGTTATGAATCACAACACAAGCATGAGTTTGTACATGTTCAATTCCTAATCACACAACTATTCAAGGAGATCATACACATAGTTAAAAGAGGTTGAGAATCATATCTCAACACCCTTATACATTATAATTTGCTAACTACTACTCATTCAGACATTTCAAGAAACACTTAAACAAACGTACATCAACATACATGATATATGTCGATCACATGGGCATTAGGCCAAATCCTTCCACTAGGGAGTTGCCCCAATCATAACACGCGTACACCCACGACGGATAGTCATGGCAAGCAGGAATCCAAGTTCCATATTCATTCAGTCATTTCCACAAACACTTGGGCCACACATTTTAGCATATATAGTGTATATTGGCCGTGGCGTGATTTAGGGCAAATCCTTTCGTCAAAAGGGTATCGCCAATACAACAATCATGAATCCATGACACTTAGTCATGGCGAGCACGAATGAGAATTCTATACTCATTCAGTCATTTTTACAAACACTTAGAATACACTATTACAACATACATGGTGTATGTTAGCAAAACATGTATTAGGGCTATCCTTTCGCCAAGCAGGTATTTTACGCATATATAATATATTTATACAACAAATAATCATGGCAACCACATCTCTAAAATATATATGTATACGGTACTTTCTACAATACAGTATTTCTACATACATAGTGTATATTAGTAAAACATGTATTTGGGCGAATCCTTTCGCCAAATAAGTATTTTATCCATATATCGTATATTCATACAACAAATAATCATGTCAAACACATTTCCAAAATTTATACGTATATGGTATTTTCTACGAATACCTAGAATATTTAAAATTCCATATTTTTCATCTTTAATCAAAACAGAAAACGGACATCACTTTGTACATGTGCAATTGCATGCAGATCATGAATATATTATTATCTGACATTGAAAGCGTTGAAAACCATAACCTATACACGTAAAGTCCACACCTTTTGTCGTAGAATCGTAACGGAGTCGATAGGTTTGCTAAGCTTCCGTATTCGGCAGTTTGGCAACCTATAGAACGAAATAGGTTAGCTATTTCACAACCTACAACTGTCTAAACCCCAAAACAGATTAGGCTTAGGGTTTCATACCTAGAAATGACGCCGGAAACGCCGGGAAAGCGATGAGAATCAGGCGGTGGAGCCCGAATAGCGGCTGGGAAGAGTGGCAGGGAGATTCTCCCACTGCTCCCACACTTTCTCTTTCTTTTCTCTCTCTTTTCTCTCTCTCAATCTCAAATTCGTATGGCTGCCATGAGAGAGGGTTTAAGGTCCTTATATAGCCTAAAAATTCACCGAAATAGACTTATGTTGAAGGTATACTTACATTATAATAAAATCGGCATTGTTTCAGCTCAAAAGAGGGTTTCTGGCGGGCCTCCTTGAGCCAAAGGTCGGACTTAAGCTCACTAACGCTGGATCTACGTTCTATTAAGTTTTCGTTTCAGTGGGATTTCCAGATCACGCGTGGCGGACCAGTTTCAGTTCAACGGTCAGCGGATCTCGATCGGAGATTCTGAGTACATGTAAATGTGTATGAAATTTCTCCTGATCCGAGGGTGTAATTTGGTCTGATTCTGACGGTCTGGTTGCTTAATACTGATCCACAAGCGAGTGGTGCCAGATTACTATTCAAGATATTTTATTTTGAATTAATTTCACATTTCTCACACTCTTCACTCCTAGCTCAAGCGAATAGCGCTGGGACACTATCTAGATTTGATTTCCGAGATGGTTGTCAAGCCCAGTGAGGCGGTCCTAGTTCCTTAACTTCGTGTTAATCGGACTTCTGACGTGTGGTCCAGATCCAATACGGAGTTTTGAGATGCTCCCGAGAGCAATCGGGTAATGAGATTGATCCTAGATTTTAGGGTAACCTAGCATCAATGATTCTGCAAGTTTTGGGTCTTGCAGATCGTATTTAAAGCGATTGGTGCTAATTTCACAGGTACTCTAGTTTAGCACTAGCTAATTCTCGCCTAATTCTAAAGGATTTAGTCCTGTATGATTTCTGTCTGAGGTGGTACCTGGGCCTTTGTAGTTTGTATATAAAGTGATCCAAGTTATACTACTTAGCTAGTTTAGGATAGTGTCTAGGATGAAAGTGCTTAGAAAAATTGAAAGAACAAGGTAGTGAAAGGTGAGATTTGTGAAGGAAATGGGTTCAGAAGCGATTTTAGACTGTGGGGTTCAGTTCTGACGAATTAATAAGGTGTTAGGAGCAACCCATTGCCTAAGGACGTCTAATCCCAGGTTGGCAAAAATTCGGGATGTTACAACATCTAACCATCATTGCCCATCAATGTGGACATCTAACCAACATTGCTCCTAAGGAGTGGTCCACATAGAGCCGAACGTATCGTAGGCCCATGGCCTCACACAAGGACCTAATATACATCACTATGGGCCTCACTCCCGCATATACATCACAATGGCCTCGACACATGGGCCGGAAATACATCTCAATGGGCCTCATCATATAGGCCATAAACACACCACATGGCCTTGTCCATGGTCTCGAATACATCACAATAGGCCTTACCAAATGGGCCAGAAATACATCACAATGGGCCTTACTAAATGGGCTGGAAATACATCACAATGGGCCTTGCTAAATGGGTCGAAAATACATCACAATGGGCCTTGTATACATTAAGTGGGCCGCATCAGCGGGTCGCACCAATGGGCCTCATAAATGTCAAGTGGGCCGCATCAACGGGCCGAATCAAATGGGCCGGTACAAACAGACCAAATCAATTAAGCCAAGTCAATGGGCCGAATCAAATGGGCCAAGTCAAGTCGGCCGATTTAAATGGGCCGATACAAATGGGTCGAGTCATTGGGCCGAGTCAAATGGGTCGATTTAAATGGGCTGGTACAAATGGGCCGAATCAATTGGGTCGAGTCAAGTGGGCCGATTTAAATGTTCTGATACAAATGGTCCGAGTCATTGGGTGATTTAAATGGGCCGGTACAAATGGGCCGAATCAATTGGGTCGAGTCAAGTGGGCCGATTTAAATGGGCCGGTCCACACAATTCATTTTATTGTTAAAGATTATATTAGAGCATTATTCGAAAAAAAAAAATTATATCCAAATGATCATCTGGACCATGCCATACCTAAGAGTGGTGTCAAGGGTTCCCACTGTTAAAATCCTAGTGGGCCCACCATAATATTTATTTCCCATCCAGTCTATTCATAAGCCACAAAGACCTGATCTTAGAGGAAAACAAATATCATATTGGTCCAAAATTTCTGTAATCCAAAGGGGTTGCGATGGTAGACGTTCAATCCCATGATTTCTTCAGTGTGGTCCACATGATACTAGATCCATCTTACTCTTAGTCTTAGTCTCAAGCCTTAAAAATATTCTTGCAAATTGGATTGGACATTGCAGATACAGCACATGCATCGGGGCTGTGCATGGCATGGGAGATGGGTCCCAAATCCCATGTGTGGAGTATCCACACAAATCATACGGCCAGATGGTTGATGGTTTGGATTCGATACATAAATTGTGGGTGGGGTCCCACCCGTCCAAATTTACTGGATAGTGTGGATAAACTCCACACACATTACGCATGGCCCACCGTCCACTGCTGCATGTACAACTGTTGTACGTCAAGGGTCCCACTGTCCTGAGGTGGGGATGGTGTGGATCATGCCACGCTAGCCACACAGCCCACGTCAATACAGTAGCTATTTAGCTGATGTATTGCTCTGGCCATTCGGCCATCAACAAAGGTGGGTCCCACGTGGGTGTGGCCCACCAAAATATCATTTTTTTAAATATAATATATTATATAATATAATATTATACTATATATATTATATGCCTTACATGCATAACAGGTGGCAGCCCAGACCCACCGTCCAGATGCAGATTTCATATTAAAGGTGGGCTCCATGTGGAAGCTAGCTACAACAAAAACTGGATTAGCCGACGATTTACGTGGCTAATTTATCGACGCTAATTAAAATGGGCGCCGATTAACGATCGGCATAAATACCGTACCTAAAGCCCTAGCCCTGTTTATCTCCCCTCTCCCGACTCTCTCCCTCTCACTGCCCCCGACACACTCTCTCTCTCTCTCCCTCTCTCTCTCTCTCTCGGGTTCGATCACGGGACCGCCTCTCTGCTAGGGTTTCATCACTGGAACTCCTCTCTCTCTCTCTCTCTCTCTCTGCCAAAGTTTTCATCACAAGAGTGAATCTCTGCTGCTGCAGTGAAATCACCACAAATAATGGCGGTAGATGAAGGTGACAATCTTGAAAATGATCCCTTTGGTCGCAATTTCTTCCGCTTCTTCTAACCCTAGCTGTTGAGGGGCTTTCGCTTCAGGAAACCATGGATTCCGATTCCATTAATAATATGCTCAGATCTAGTGTACTTCCTCTCCTCTCCATCCTTTCATCCTCCTCTTGATAATGCTCAATTTCTCAGATTGAAATTTGAGCCTCTTATCTTGGATTTCAAGGATTCTTCATTTATCTTTTCTCATTTCCTACTGATTACAGAATTCGGTGGTTTTCAAATTCACAGAGCCAATTGCTTTGTATTGGCTTTCTAGTTTGTAAAACAGCCAGCAAGAGTTTTATTTTATTGTGGGACTCATTATCTATCTGTGTATCATAACAAATCCGCACTCTAATCATTTGAAGAAATGCTTCAACCGAGACCCTTTTTGTATGAAGCCATGCTATTTGTATTGTTGGATGGGCAAGAAACAAAACATAGATACTCTTATATAGCAATATCATAACCCTTTGATCAATGACTCTTTTACATTTAGTCTCTATATATATATTTTTATTTATTTTTATTTATTTTTTACTTTTTATTTTTATTTTTTTTAAGACACAGGGTGTCCCCACCTCTTTTCTGTTGAATCCATAAAATTTGTTTAGATACTGGGAAAGAATTGAAAGGAATTCTATGGTGTAGGTACCTATTTGTAAAAATAAAAAAAATAAATAAATAAATCAAAGAAGTGACAGTTCGGAAGGAATCCATTTGCTTGGAATTTCCAATCGAACCAAGGATATTTTTTTAGCTTTCATGTAATCTTTCTTGTTTTTAACAAAATGATTAATGGATGACATTCTCTTCTATTTGCAACTCATATAGAGCTTTGGAATGACAGACACCAAAGAAACATTCTCTTACTCCCATCTTCGTTTGTAATGCAGATTAACTCCATTATACAAGTAAGTATGCTACTCGCCGAAGTTTGAATTAGGTTCCTTTCTCTAAATTTTTTTTCCTTGATTTTTGAGAGTATACTGAATGAGTAACTTCTTCCAGTCATAGCAAAGCAGCTGGAAACATCTGAATCCCTGTTCTCTATCTGATATTTATCTTCTTTATAAAGTAACTACCTTTTTGATTATTTATGTGCTCTAACATTTGACATTTGTGTATTTAAGATAAAGATGGTTTGTACAAGGTTTCTAAGTCTCTTACCTGGATACACTCAGATATTATTGATGATCATGTACACATGGAGCCATGTGTGCCAACTCATTGCTTGGATGAGAATGGCTTAGATGCTAGCTTGACAACTAATGCTACAGTGAATGGCTGTAATGGTGATGAAAACAAAGGAAGTGGAATCCTAGCATCCATTGCGCATGCATTTCCATTTTGAAAACGTGTTGAACAGAACAGCTGGTGCTTTTGTTCCACCACTGAAATTTTGCCCTTTGTTTTGGCTATAACTTTTTAGTTCCAACATTCTTCTTATTTTGCAAACTTCAACCATCCTAGAAATTTTCTAGGTTCTCAACCCATACCTTGAAGATTCCTTTACTTGTAAGGAGGGACTAGATAGGTTGTGTGGCTAGCGCCGTTGCTCTAGTTCTTTTACTACCTTTGATTTGATGACTGGATGCTTGCGGAATATACATGCATGCATACAATGTATGTATGTATGTATGAATGAATGAATGAATGTGTGTGTGAGTGTGTTAATTAAAAAACAATCGGAGGTAGTCTCATGGACAGTTTTACCTGGACACTTTTGACGCCACTCGTGATACGAGTAGACCATATAGAGGATTTATTTTTATTTATTTATTCGAGACCATTTTTAATTTTCTGTAATAAATATTATATTTTTTTTATTGTGAATTAATATAAATTTTGTTTAATATTCAGTTTTAATTATATTGCATCATTTTTTTTATTCAAATATTTAAAAAATGCAGGTTTTTCAATTGAATTATATATAATAAAAAAATATTATTGGCCTATCGGGGCCTTTCAAATCTATACAGAGACATATTGGCGCTTTTCTTTGAAAAAACTGTTCAGAAAGAGGGCGCTTAGAGAGAGCTCTCCCAGCACTTTCTACTCTTTTAGCGGCGCTTCTATCAGAAATACCAGCACCCACAAAAGTGTCGCTAAAATTAGAATGAGCGCCGGAATATTTAACACTTACCGGCGCTCAGACAAGCGCTGCCAAAATTATACTAGCGCCGCTGACTCTTTTACCGACACTCCCATTAATCGGCGCTTGTGTAGCGCCAAGAAATCAAACACCGGCGCTTCAAGGTGGTTCTACCGGCACTTAAAAGCACCGGGAAATGTGCTTCTTCTCGTATTGAAGTGGCCCACCATTATTTATATAATATGATATATTATATAATATCTATTATTATATATTATATAATATCACCGTCCAGCAGGTGGGTGCCACACGGGGCCCACCATGTACACATGTGTGTATGTGTGTGTGTATATATATATATATATATATATATATATTAATTTAATATAATATTATATCTTATATCTCTCTTTTCTTTTCCCCTTTTTTTAATATTATTTTAACTTTAGGAAGCTCCAGCGTCCAAGGTCTGGATGTTGGACTGACAGTTTATATACATTGTATATCCACTGTGGGGTCCCACCGTCCTAGTAAATGGACGGTGATGGATACACATGGATACATCAAGGTGGGTCCACGTGGCGGCCCACCAAGGTTTGGATCAACTAATGTTTGTATTTTCCTTCATCCAAGTTTGGACAGCAAGGTGGGCTCCACCAATGGGTTGTAGTGTGGTCCACTAAATGGACAACATGGATACAATATATAAATTATCGGGTGGGCCATCAATAATGAAAGAGGGAAATTCAGAGAGAGAGAGAGAGAGAGAAACACCCACCTCGAGATCTCTTCTTCCTTCTTCCACCAATGCATAATAGAGTCTCAAAGGGACAATTTCAACGGTTGAGATGGGCTTAGGATGGTGAGATCGGGTGGTAGATAGGTGGGCCACACTACTCTCTCCCATGGAGCTTGGACATGAGTTGCTCTCATGGAGCTTGGGAGAAATGAGGAAGAGAGAGAGAGAGAGAGAGAGAGAGGAGAGAGAGAGAGAGAGAGAGAGAGAGAGAGAGAGAGAGAGAGAGAGAGAGAGGTGAGAGATGTGAGTGATGGATAGGTGTACTTGATGAGTGGAGAGAGAGTGTGTGTTGACTTTAGGGGTTGCTTGGGGATTAATGTTTGTACTTGACATGATGGGATGGAGTACTTGACACTTGATGCGATTGATGAGACATTCTCTTGGGATTGCAAAGCGGGACATTTCCCTCGAATTGAACGCGGGCCCACATCTCCTGGCTAGGGTATCATCTTGGCGCATAATACACGACATCGGAACCACGGCGACGGCGCGGTCGCTAGGGTATAAGTCTCAGGTCGGGCCGACTCTGGAATACGGGATATGATGCAGGGTTGCGCGCAACTACCGATTACAGATCGCAGGTCACCGGAGTTCGACCGGAAGGACCGCGGAAGCCTACGGAATGGTACGGGTTGGGATACGGGTCTTACACTTAAGTTGTATAAATGAATGAAAATCTGACTAGGCAGGTGACCAAAATAATTCCTGCAGACATGAATCTCACCCGCCAGTCTTGAGGTAGAATGGACAATCCACTTCACCCTACAGAATACACAAGCAATGCATATTTGAGAAGAGAGGACACTGCATGTTTTACTCAATTGTGTCACTAATCATTACTTGTGAAAACCTTTAAACTATGACTTTCTAAAGATCACATGTTGTAGGCACTATTTTCCAAGGGAAAACAGTTTTTACAGCAACAGGCTCCAATGATTGCCCCAATAGGCCATAGAGAGTACAATACATGAGCTTAAAAATAAGAAGTTGAGTTCTACATGATTTTATTTCTCTTTCCATCAAGCCAATGTTGTTGATCTATTGAATGATTCCAAAGGGAATGATTCAGGGAATGTTTTCCAGGGAAAACTAAGACCTAGATCTTCAAATTTTGATTCACAATTCAATCAAAGCAAAAATGTGGTTAAAGCACATTTTATCAAATGCAACAGATGGATTGTATGTGTATTAAACATGTACAGAAGTCACTATTAGAAAACCACCGGAATGTGGTTGATAATCAAGATTTTCTCACGTTTTTATTGTTGAAGTCATAATTTACGGAACCAAAACAAGGACACATTAGTTTCCTACAAAATTCTTTATATATATATATATATATATTGTGAAAGATAATATAATGACGGTATTTTTGCTAAGCCCACATGCATGTACAATCCTGTCCATCTATAACCAATTGCACATGCTAATGTTGGACATATGGGAAAGATCATAGCAGTCAATCAGGTGGGCTACACGCTCTATATCTCTAAGCTAGAAAACATGTCAGTTTTACTTATCAAGTGGGCCACCATGTATAAAATAAGTGGACAAATAGCAAAAGAAACCCAAATCTAATTATCCCAATGATTCATTAATTTTAATTGTAAATATCTATTTTACTAAAATATTAATAATGACTAAATACCTTCAGTTGAATTGATGTAAAGATAAATTGGCTGGTTTTCGATCTATCCATTGCAAATGTGTTTAACTGTTTATGAGGGAAAGTAAGGTGGGGAAAAAGAAGCATGATAAATTCAAAGGTATCCAATTTTTGGCTGATCAGAAACTATCCTTGAGATAGAAAAAGCAAACTGCCTAAAGCGAACTGAAAGCATTGCTGGAAGCTTGGAACTAACAATTTTTAATAGGGCCAGCCAAATAGGTACATCCAATCAGTTCAAATCCACGCCAAAAGCAACCCAGGCCCAACTCATTAACAACCATATAGATAACAATATTGAAAATGGAAATTTATATCAAAAACTCATATAAATGGAATAACTTCTCATTTCTAAAACTACAGTGCATTTGTGTTAGGTGGCTGAACATTTGTAGAAGGAAGCCTTCTGCAGGATACAAATGAAATAAACACAATTAAATCCTTGTAGCATGCTTGTATACATATAACATATCTATATAACATAAACAAATCACAAAAAAGCAAAATAAATAAATAAATAAAATAAAATAAAAAATTTGAGATGATGATGCATGCCAGAGGATACATGGGAGATGATATTGATTGTAACTCATTGGAGAGAGCAGAGTAGTTGTAATAAGTGGGAGAAAATACTGCGTAGAGGCAAAAGAACCAAAAATGCTGTTTTTCTTATATTTGCCATTTCTTAAGTGGGGGGTTGTTTAGGGTAGTAGGAATCTAAGTTAGTAACTGTCCCAGTTTAGCAAGTCTTTTTTAAACTAGAATTCTACATTGATTGGTCATAGTTAATAAGAACAGTTGGATTCTTTTGACTGGTTAGTGTTAGTAAAGGGTCTCTCTCTTAGAGAGAAGTGGTGCGAGTCTTGTTAAAGTGACATGTCAACACTTTTGATGAAGTCAATAACAAAAACCCATGGTCTAAGGAGGTCCGTTCCCCTTTAAGTGAACCTTTTTTCCCTCTATTTTCTCGACTCTAATCTCTAAATCCACACCATTGTTGCATACCGGAACATATCATAGACAGACTTTCTCCACAAAGCTCGACATAGAATAAGGTCTCTACAACTTTCAAACAAAGCGCCATTTTCATGAACTGGGCACCTGTTTAAATACTGCTCAGTTGACATCTGTACCATTTTCGAAAGGCCAAGTTCCATTTTTCAATACATTTCATACAAAGAACACTACTAAGTTAGTACTAATTCAGAGCCTAATTCATTCAAATTAACCTAATTTTTAAAAATAAGAAGAAGAATAATAAAATCCAAACACAAAAATCAGTATCAAATAAAAATGTAAAATCATAACAGACAGTAATTACTTTCTAAATACCCAATTCAAAATAACCAAGATTCCACATAAAATAAATTTATTTATTTATTTTTAAATAAAAAGAGAGACGGAAGCATGATAAATGAAATCGAATAAGAGAAGGATTTCCAACATATGCCGTAATCAACAAAAGCAACAAGAAAGAAAAGGAGGTAAAAAAGAAAAAGAAAACTCACAGTTTTCAATTGGGTGAGCTTTCTATGAAGACTGTCAATCTCTTCGTCCAAATCAGCATGCACCGGATCGAACTGCAATTGTATTTCATTGGGACCAACGGCCACTCTTGCGTTGATGCCTTCTTTGCACGAAGTAATTACAAAAGTAAGAATTTCCAGAAAATTAGAGGAACCGGGTATTGAATTTCTTCTCTGAGGGCGGGATTGAACATACCTGGATCTTAAAGGTTCGATGCCATATAAGGTGCCTCTGAAAGAATTCGCCATGAATGCCCTAAGAAGAACGATCTGATCAAATCAGAGATCTACAGTTTCTGAATCGAGATCTACGGGCGGGGGAATTGCAGAACGGAGAGAGGGGTTTTCACCCTATCAACTGATGTAAACAACTGGCCCTGATCCACACCTATTACACAGAATGAGAGGGAGATTGAGACAGGGAGGGAGAGTGAGAGGGAGATCGAGAGAGAGGGTTGAGATCGGGAGAGGGAGATCGAGAGAGAGGGTTAAGATTGGGAGAGATAGACCGAGAGAGCGGGTTAAGATCGGGAGAGATAGATCGAGAGAGTGGGTTGAGATTGGGATATGGAGATTGGGAGAGGGAGATCGAGAGAGAGGGTTGAGATCAGGAGAGATAGATCGAGAGAGCTCGTTGAGATCGAGAGAGATGGTTGAGATCGGGAGATCGAAAGAGGGAGGTTGAGAGAGGGAGACAGAGATGGAGACGGTGATGGAGATTCGAAATGAGGGATTTTAGGGATTTTGGCATAAGGAAAGGTTAAAACCCATCGGTAGTCTGCGGCAAATATAGGGCAATGTGCCTCTTGGGCCTTGTGGGGTCCACTCAGAGGTTTTTAATCGAATCCATTCCGTCCATCTGTTTTAAAATAAAACAATATAACAAAATATAAGAAATAAAAAGATCCAACACTTAATTGGGACACACCAACAAAATAGTGGAAAGAACAACGTATAACACAATAATTCCAGAAAGGCTGATTACTGTTTCAAATCAGGAACGACTTAGAGCCGTTTCTGAACCAAATTCTCAACTGTACCAATTAGACGATTATGGTGTAGTGTGATCGTGAAGTGAAGGGAATTGACTGTTAAATGCATGCAAATGACCGTGAATCAAAACGGAATCGTCGGGATTGACTGTGAAATGCATGGAAATGACCGTGAAGTGAAGCGAATTGACCGTGAAATGCATGGAAATGACCATGAAGTGAAGGGAATTGACCATGAAATGCCTGAAAATGACTGTGAAATGCATGGAAATGACCATGAAGTGAAGAGAATTGACCATGAAATGCCTGAAAATGACTGTGAAATGAAAGGGAATTCTCCTTCACAGTTATTTCCGTCGATTCCGTTTCATTTCATAGTCATTTCTTGCGATTCCGTTTCACTTCACGGTCATTTCCATGCATTTCACGGTCAATTCCTTATACTTCACGGTCATTTCCATGCATTTAACAGTCAATTCGCTTCACTTTATAGTCATTTCCATACATTTCACAGTTAATTCACTTCACTTCACAGTCATTTCCATGCATTTCACGGTCATTTCCGGTGATTCTGTTTTATTTCATGGTCATTTCCATGCATTTCACGGTCATTTCCCTTCACTTCACAGTCATTTCCATGCATTTCACGGTCATCGACCTGATGGAATCTTGAAAAATAACCAGGTTGGTTGGCTAAAGTAGCTTCTCCTACCCCAAAATCATATAGGGTTCATCGAGTAACTAATTTTGGTTTAGAAGATATACTTTTTAAATGAATAAAGAAAGAAATGAGAAAAAAAAGAAGAAGAGGAAAACAAATTTATATGCTTAGATATACATATTTATATAAATAAGTGTTTGAGAAAATTGTAGGTAGAATAAAGTTCTCCATGTAAAATAAAATAAAATAATTTGCATAAACTGTCGTCATGACAGTCCGTCTATGGCTAGGGTTATAATTCATAGCCATAGGGGCCGCCAGATGGGCGTGGCCCCGCCGGATAGGCCAGCAACTGACGTAGGGGCGGCTAGTTTGGCGAGTCCACCCCGGACAGTCTTCTATAGCTATGAATTTTGGTATCTATAGCTACGATTATAATCCGTAGCCATATCTCTGACCGTAGCATACATACCATTATGCTTTGAGCGTCTACCGTTGAAACCCTTTTTGGGGAAACACAAGTTTTGGATCATTATGAAATTTGTTTTTCCTCTTCATCCAGGTCTTTGTGACCTTATGAATAGATTGGATGGAAAATAAATGTTATGGTGGGCCCTACAAAAGTTTCAACGGTGAAAATCAATCTTCTGTTGCTCTTTGTGGTGTGGTCTAGTTAATCTTTGGATATGATTATTTTTTTTTTATATAATGCTCCGAAATGATCTCGGAATATGGATGAATGTTGTGGATATAATAAATACAACTGTGGGGCCATGTAACTTTGATTTCTTTTGAACTGTTCATATAACTCGGAGTTCAAGGAGCGTCAGTGCTCGTCTTCGAGCACCAGCCGATCTTCTTGAAGGAAAAAAGCAGGGGCATTTTTTACCTTTGGCAAGTCATTCGTTGTCACGCCCCAAACCCACAGATCAGACTCATAAGAATCCCGATCGCTGAATCTGGTGCCAACAACCTCCGCAGTACCCCATTCTCGGCTCCTAGCACTCTTGCACCAAATTTCGATCCTGGGATCCTACAAGGAGGATTTTTTTTCCAACGTACATTTATCTTGTAAGAAGCATAACCAAGTTTACCCAAATCACAAAGGCAACATCATAATCACATATCTACTAATATAATCATTTGAATACAATGCGAAAAGGGAATTACATAAATCGAAAATCAAGCTCCAGAAGACCGCTGCACGCTCCAAGCTCAACACTGCTGCAACCTAACATCACTTGCACACATCTATCGTGCATAAGCTTATAGAAAGCTTAGAGAGTGGTGTAAGTGTGTGCACAAGGTAGGTGCTAAGTAAGCAATATAAGAGAAATCAGAGTAAGCAGAAATATTGAAAAGCTCATAAATCATACAAAATCAGAAATACTGGCAAGTTCATAAATCATACGATATCAGAGTAATGCGAAAACATACTGATAGGCCCATAAATACCATTAGCCTTATCCAGGCTATGCGATGCAAAAATATAATAAAAACAATATCATATACAAATGAAGCAATATAGATCAGCTATGTAATGCGGATACATCAAGCCAAATATCAAATGCCGATGATGCAATGCAATATGCAAATCCTGATGAGTCCACGAATACCGTCAGTCATATCTAGGTCGTATAAATACATAAA
The DNA here is from genome assembly GCA_021015155.1 of Magnolia officinalis. Classification (NCBI taxonomy): domain Eukaryota; kingdom Viridiplantae; phylum Streptophyta; class Magnoliopsida; order Magnoliales; family Magnoliaceae; genus Magnolia; species Magnolia officinalis. Next base: position 269,987 of record JAJHSJ010000019.1, read on the forward strand.
CATAGTCACCCCAAATACCATGTGCTGCTGATGTAATGCGATATGCGGTGCGAATGGAATGAGCATGCTGGAGTGTGAAGTCGGGATGATAGTACGTGGTATCACAGGCTATGAGGTCCATCACAAGAGACTTTTATCCAAACCAGTCCCATACCTAAATTTGGATAGTCATACTCAATGTGCTAAACTCCTGATCTCAGGTTAGTCGCGCGCCCCAACCGAAATCCTAACCATTGTGAAGGTACACGTACAATTAGTTACGCACCACCAGCCCGAGTGGATAGTGAATGAATGAATGAATGAATGAGTATGCAACTCCTACTCACAAGTCCACATATCAGTACAGTTCATCTTTGGGATCATCACTGGGGTCTATTACACTCTACGTCAGCTTGCCGTCCCTATCCAAGTGCACAACTGGGTAAGTGGAAGAGACCTCACTATCCGCCTGCCAATATCGGGCTCGGCTCGTCGATAGCGGACCCATTCCTCAAGCTGGTCAAACTCAACCTAGACATTGCCCCTTCACTTAGGCGGGTAAGGTCACACCCCCTCCCAACCAACCACGACACAGTGGGAGATGCGACCTACTGGTATACGGCCCTCATGCGCTCATATATATCCACTCGGTCTAGACGTTGGGGCGTCTCCTGGCCACGGAGGTTTAGGGATTTTCATCCAGGGACATCTATGACGCCCATATGCTAGAACCAAACATTTTCGGTGTCTCATCTGACCATCCACAATATGCCTGTGGAGGCTACGACCTGATGTCGCTAGGGCGTACAGTAATCATAATGCAAGATGCATGAGTTATACGAACCAGCTATGCATCAATCCTGCGCATACCGTGCGCTCATGTGAGATAACCTCCGCTTATTAGGGAGTCTCATAACAACATGCTTAATGACATATGCAATAATCAACCACATCTCATAACAAGCATGTAGATGATACGTATGGGCATGTATCATGATGTTATACTGTCACATACTCATAATTAGTATTGAATGATATATTCGTAATCGGTATCGATAACCGACACCAATAATCGACCTCGACAATCAGCCTCAACAATGTGGACATTTAACCAACATTGCCCCCAAGGAATGACCCACATAGAGCCAAACATATAATGGGCACACGGCCTCACACAAAGGCCTAATATTCAACACAGTAGACCTTACTCACAGCCACATATACACAATATGTGGGCCCTGCTCATGGGCCTCAAATACATGAAATGGCTCATGCATCATGGGCCTAATATATATCCCAATGGGCCTTGCCTATAGGCCACGAATACATTACAGTAGGCCTTACCCATGGGCTATGAATACCTCACGATAGGCCTTGCCCATGGGCCTTAAATACTTCACAATGGGCCTCGACAAATCGGAATCACCTCGATACTCAGCCTCGACAATCGGAATTGCCAAATCAGTCACATCAATCAAGATCGGCAATTGGTTATGATAATCGGAATCGATCGATAATCAGAATCGGCAAATCAGTCACGTTAAGAAGAATCAACAATCGGTCATGATAATCGAGATCAGTCGATAATCAGAATCGACAAATTGGTCACGTTAAGCAGAATCGACAATCGGTCACGATAATCAGGATCAGTCGATAATCAGAATCGGCAAATTGGTCACGTTAAGCAGAATCGACAATCGGTCATGATAATCGGGATCGATCGATAATCAGAATCGGCAAATTGGTCACGTCAATCGAAGTCGGTAATTAGTCACAATATCGGAATCGATCGATAATCAGAATCGGCAAATCGGTCACCAATCAGAGTCGGTAATCGGTCACAACAATCGAAATCGATCGATAATCAGAATCGTCAAATCGGTCATCGATCGGAGTTGGTATTCGGTCACGATAATCAGAATCGATCGATAATCAGGATCGACAAATAGGTCACCAATCGAAGTCGGTAATCGGTCACGACAATCAGAATTGATCGATAATCAGAATCGACAAATCGGTCACGTCAATCGGAGTCGACAATCGAAGTCGGCCTCGATCGATAAATCGGCAATCGGCCACGACAAATCAGAATCGGTAATCGGCCTTGATCGATAATCGGCAAATCGATCACGTCAATCGGGATTAGTAATCGGTGATAATAGGTCTAACAAGGTTTAAGGGAAGGTCACAATGAGGACATTAAACCATCATTGCCCGTCAATGTGGTCATTAAACCATCATTGCTCCCAAGACATGACCCACCATAATCATTATTACATACATCATGGAGTAATCACACATCGCAATGAACCTCATATTCATCACATTCGGCCCCATACGAATGCCCCACATACGTCTCATTAGGCCTCACTCGTGGCCATTATATACCTCACATTGGGCCTCAACCCATGGGTCATCACATAAATGAAGTGGATCACATCCACGGGCCGCACCAATGGGCTTCATATATATCAATTAGGCTGCATCAATGGGCTGCACTAATGGGCCTAATACATATCACAATGGGCATTGCCCATAGGCCACGAATACATCACAACGGGCCTTGCCCATGGGCCTCAAATTCAAGCAGGTGGGCCCCATCATATGGGCCTTGTATACATCACATCGGGCCTGGGCCCAATATACATCACAATGGGCCTCTTCATCTGGGCCGCAATTCCATCATAATGGGCCCTATCCCTTGGGCCTCAAATACATCACAATAGACCTCTCCATTTTGGCCTCACATACATCACACTGAGCCATACAGTATGTGGGCCCTACACAACCAACAGGTGGGTCTGCACCTCCCAAATGGGCCCACCAAATGAACAACATGGATGTACAGCTCATACATCAAGGTGAACCCTACCATAACGTTTATTTTACATCCAATCTGTTCACAAGGTCACAAGACCTGGATAAGAGGAAAACAAACTTCATACTTATCCAAAACTTCTCTACTCCCAAAAGGAGTTTCAATGGTAGGCGTTCAATCTCCACTGGCTTTTGCGGTGTGGTCCACTTGATCAATGGTTGGATTGCACGGTGTGGCCCACCGTGATGTGTTTGAGATCCAACCTATTCATAAGTTAACATAGAATAGATGAAGTGAAAACACAATATCAGTTTGATTTGAAACTAATGTGGCCCGTAGAAATTTTGAACGGTGGATGTCACTATCCTTACTACTGCAAATGGTGGGGTCCACGTGAACTTTGAATCTGACTCATTCCTATGCCATAAAATGATCTCTTAAAATGGTTGGACGGTATAGATGAAGCACGTACATTGTGCGGGACCCACAAAACTTATTGCTGGAAACAACAACTATATAACTGGTGTGGCAGATCAGCCAGTCAGCGCCCATCGTCCATTTTGGTGGTCTGGATTACAAATGGATGGACGGCATTGGAAGAACTCATACATCATGTGCGGCCTCGTGCAAATGAACGGACGGTGTGGATGCAAATATACATCACGGTGGACTCCACCCGTCCAACTGAGGAATGGACGGCGTGGATATAAACTTACATCAGTGGTGGGTCCCACGCACGTGGCCCACCTATAGTATATATATATATATCATATCCTATAATATAATATATTATATTATAACAAAAGTCTGGACGGTGCATATATGAGGTATATATCTTGGTGGGTCCACACGTGTGGCCCACCTCATCATATATATATATATATATTATATTCATACACATGCATATATATTACATATACATTCCTTTTTTCTTTTTCTTTTTCTTTTTAAAAAAACAAGATAGTCCAGTGTGCTAGACATTTTTCATGGTGAAATCCCACCATTCCTGATGGACGGTGGGGATAAATCTCATACCTCAAATAAGGTGCGGCCCACATTGCAACGGCCACTAGCCAATCCGTTATCAAATGGGTCTCATGTGCGGAACCCACCAGCTCAAGAAGAGCCGATATTTGTGTTTTTCCATCCAACGGATCCTTTAGGTGGGTCCCACAAGGTGGATAGCGTGGATAAAATATATACTTCGTGATGGGCCACACACACACACCATCCATACAAGAGAGAGAGGAAGAGAGAGGGAGAGAAAGAGAGAGAAACGGTGAGATAGAGGGACCCCGCCACTATGGGCCCCTCTCTACATTACATACATCAATGTGGGTCTCACAACAAGTGGGTATAAAAATTGAAATCAATAGTGGATCACCCACCTATGGCCTCCTTCTTTAGCTCCTTGGACTCCTTAGCTCCTAAGCTCCTTCTTTAAGGGAGTGAGATGAATTTTGAAGGGTTGGATGGTGAGATGAGGGGTTAGGAAAATGGGCCCTCTCTTGCATTCTTCTCTCCTTAGAGATTTCCTCTCATGGAAGCTTGTGATGGAATGAGATGGAGAGAGAGAGAGAGTGATGGGATGAAAATGGGTGGGTGGAATGGGTGTCGTAAGAAAAGGATATGGATGGTATGGGCTTGTTTGAATTTTGGTAAAAGAGTGATAGGTAGGGAGAGAGAGTTTGACTTATAGGAAAAGAGAGAGTGGTCATTTGTACTTAGGATAGGGTGAGGTGGCATGGGGGTATGGGTAGTGTACTTGACTTGATGGATGTGACATGTTGTAGAGATTTTCTCGAAATTCATAATGCGCGGCGTTTCTTCGGAATGAATGCGGACCCATATCTTCAGGCTTGGGTATCGGATCGGTGCGCGAGTTGCGACGTTGGAACCGCGGCGACGATGAAGTCACTAGGGTACAAGTTTTGAGTCGAGTCGACTCCGATATGCAGGACTCGGCTTAGGATCGCGCGTAATCATCAGATACAAGTCGAGGGTCACCGGAATTCGACCGGGAGGATTGCGGAAGCCTACGGAACGGTACAGGCTAGAATACGAGTCTCACATTCGTACAGCTGGGGCTTATTCTAGTAAGGTAAAAAGGGGTGGGCTTAAGTGGGTAAATGGGCCGTAAATGGGTTGTACAGTGGTAAATTTCTCTACGGATTATCCACAAGAGGTTTGTTAATTTCACACGCGTGTAGAAACCGTACACATCCACACTGGGGCACTTGTATCGTATCATATAAGTACGTGAGATTGAGCTCTTCATCATGAAATCGACGCTGTTTAGTTCTTCCGGCATAAAAATCAGGCATTTCCTCTTCATGTGGGCCATAACATACAGGAAAATAGATGAACGTCTACTAAAAACTAAAAAAACTGTCACCGTACTCTGTACGTTGTGGCCCACCTGAAGAGTCAAACTTTATGATGTTTTAGAGAGAAGATCTAAGCATTATTTCCAACCTTATGGAAAGCTTAGATCTTACATGAGTATCTCATTTTTGCACGTGCTCAAGTGTGGATGATCAATCTCGGGTGCAACTGCACCCCAAAAACGGCATAGTATGTTGCATTAACATTTATGATTTAACAATAACCATGGCTTTATTGCTACTCTGACCACACGTATTGATGTTTCACACCATTGCCATATGCAGGCAATTCATCAGGTGGACCAGAAGCCTTCATTTAAGATATGAACCGTCAATCAATGGTACGAGAGCAACTTGACAGCGATTGAGAACTAGCGATGTGGGTGAGATACTAATAGTAAGGCCCACCTCAATGTATTCCTTGTATATCCATGCCCACAATCTACCTTCCTAGATTATTTTAGGATATAGTCCCAAAAACGAAGCAGATAAAAATTTCAAATGGACCACACTATAGGAAACTATTGTCACTGAACGCTCACCGTTAAAAAGTTCCTACCTTCCACCACGATGTTTGTTGACTATCCAACCAGTTGATAAGGTCACAGACATTGATGAAAGTTTTTTAAAAAAACAAACATCAGATTGATCCAAAACTTTTGTGGCCCATAAAAGTTTTTAATGGTCAATAACCACTGTTTCTGTGATGTGTTCCACCTGAAATTTGCATCCACTTCAGTTTTGGGATCATGCCTAAAATAAGACTTAAAAACAAATGAACGGCATGGATACACAATTCATACATCGAGGTGGGCTTGTTCCAGGGTCGTAACTACTTGGTCCACATGGTTCAACAGGCCTGCCTAATGGACCACATCCTGGCGAGGCTCACCGGGTCCTTACTCTTACTCGGGTGGTAGACTCTCAGGAGTTTCAACACCGGGTCAAGGGTTCGAGTACCTATAGGTGGTAAAATTCCACTGCGGCATGTAGGGTTGTTCACGAGTCGAGTCAGCTCAAAAAACTCACTCGACTTAGATCGAGTCAGCTCAGATTAACTCGGCTTGAGTGGTCGACTTGGGCCGAGTTAAGCTGATTTTTGGAAGCTCGAGTTGAGTTCGAGCCGAGTTCGACCAGGGGCCATTTCAACTCGACTCGACTCGAACTTGACTCAACTTGAAGCTCGAACTTGAGCTCCACTCGGCTCGTTTAATATATATATATATATATATATATATATATATATATATATATATATATATATATAAAAACTATATAACTATATTAGTTATATAAAAAATGCCCTAACGTTGCCCGTCGCCCGACCCCAACCTATAAGACACAGCCCGGGTTCATGTGTGTGCATGTAACGCCCTGAAAATCGGGGGTTGAGTATGAACTCACCTCCCGAGTTCCAACGCATCGCTTATGCAACACATATGCTGATGATTGAATGTTGTTTGTATTAGTACATGAAATATGAATGAGACTAAGCCAAAATAAAATATCGTACTCCAGAGATGATTAGTTTAAACAAGCGAAAGACTGTGATAAATATATAAAATATATAAAGTGTGGTAAGTCTCCAGAGTGTGACAATGTTACCAGGTTAGATAATTACATGTAAATTTTCAAATTATACCAAAGGTGTAATGTCATCTAGTCAACATCCCAGAAAGCCCCGTCGATCAGGACACGACTTACAGGAACTCGCCTGAAAACTGCATAAAGAAGAAATTTTCCTCATCATCATAAAAGTCTGGCTCCGCTTCGTAGCATTGCCATCATCTAAAACTCAAACAAGGTCTGGTTGGTGTGTACAACACCGTCCTGTAATGTGGGAGTGAGTGATCAACTCAGTGGAACAATAAAGCATAGGTTAACATGTTATCAATTTAGTCAAGCAGTAATGATAAAGCAGTACAATCAAACATTCCTAAATAATCTTGTTAATGCAAGAATGAAATGCAGTCGTTATGCATGCCTTTGCCAAACCACTCTCGTACGACACCATCTTACGTTCGCGGCATGCTTTCATCCCTCTGTGCTCCACATCTTCCAGGCACATGCAGTGCTATGTTATGAGCATGATTACCGAGTTATTATTAGTCCTTTTCATATAGCAGTATTGGAAAACTAAGGTACCTACCTTATATCATTCCCAAACAATGATCCATTCTAGGGTCGTCAATCCTAGATAATCTCATACGATGATGCGGTTCTAGGTCGCTGTAAAGGGTTGTCAGGGCTATTACACGCACTCGTTGCACTGCTCCCCCATCACGTTATCAATACAGGACTAGTTTATACTCTGTTTACTATAGGAAGGCTCGTCGCCTCTCCGCAGATTCTGAGTATGGTTGAGGTCACTACAAAGGGCTGTCAGGGCTGTTACATGCAATCGTTACACCGCTCCCCCAACACCTTATTAGTGTAGGCCGACAGCTCGAATATAGTGTCCCATAGCACAGTATTCAGCTCACGAGTCTGGGTTGCTCACTGTTCATTATGGGGAGGCTCGTGGCCCCAGCATAGGCCGACAGCTCGACCACAGTGTCCCATACCACCATGCCTGGCTCATAAGTCTTAGCGGATCGAGGCACCAAGGTTGAACGGGATTACACTGGTAAGTTTGGTACCTTAGGTTCAAGCAGTAGCGTCCAAACATGGTAAACATACAGTAGACAGATCAAGTTACTTGACGAGCTCAACTAGCACGACTGCACAACCAGCTGAACGACATGAAGTGCATAAGCACTTCACGTGGCCTAACCACTGTCGCCAACCGAAGTATGACTCGGGTTCGTCAAACACATCTTACGTGGCGAAATGAATCTCAGCCACGAACTCAAGTCTGTTACCGACCGCCTGGACTATAACATAGCCCCAATCATATTAAATCCTTAACTAGAAGCATGTAGAGTAAAGTAGAATAAACAAAATAATTCAAACATGTTAACAAGCATGTTATAAAGCACAAGGCAAGCAGGAAATACAAACACATATATTTTATAAGTAACCAATTAAATTAAACAACTAACATGGAGGAAATCATATACATCTCTAAGTTAGTTGAGAATCCTATCTTAACACCTACCTAAAGCACAATCATCTAAGTACTTACTCATACAAGCATTTTCACAAACACTTAGAATACACTTATTAACATACATACCGTATATTAGCCAAAACAAGTATTAGGGCAAATTCTTTCGCCGAGTATGTCTTACACTTATATATAGCATGTTCATACAGTAATTTATCATGACAAACACACTTTCAAAATTTATACGTATACGATATTTTCTACAAATATACAGAATACACAATATGCCATAATTTGCATACGCAATCAAAACGCAAAACGAACATCGCATTGTGCATGTACAATAATACCCAGATCATGAATCTATCATTATCTGACATTAAAAGCATTGAAAACCATAACCTATACGTCTAAAGTCTGCACCTTATGCCGTAGAAGCGTAACGAATTTGATAGAAATGCTAAGTCTTCTTCAACGATGCTATATCAACCTATAGCAAGAATTAAGTCAGCTATTTCGCAACTTACAACCTTTGAAACCCTAGAACAAGTTAGGGTTAGAGTTTTCTTACCTAAGAATGATGTCAGAATCACCAGAAGAGCGATTAGAAGGTGATGGCTAAGCACGTATAGTAGTGGGATAGAGTATCAGGAAGATGCTCCCACTACTCTCACACTTTCTCTCTCTTTTCTCTCTTCTCTCTCCTAGGTTTTCTCAAATTCGTATGGAATGAGAGAGTGAGGGTTTAAGGTCCTTATATAGGCCCAGAACTCACCAAATTAGATCCAAGGCCAAGGTATACTTAGGTTATGTCCAAATACAGACTGTTCCATCTCAACGGAGCACTTCTGGAGCCCCCCCTTGAGCTAAAGGTCGGACTTAAGCTCACTGACTATAGATCTAAGTCGAGTTAAGCTTTCAGTCCAATCGGGTTCCCAGATCACACATGGCGGACCAGTTTCAGTTTAACGGTCACCGAAACTTGATCAGGGTTACACGTACACTGACCTGTGTATGAAATTTCTCCTGATCCGAGGGTGTATTCGGGTCAGATTCTGACGGTCTGATTGCTTATATCAGGCACGCAAGTGACAAGTCTCAGATTACTTAAATGAGATTTGATTTCTAAAAAAATCTACATTTTCTCACACTCTTCACTCCGGGCTCAAGCGAATAGCCGTGGGACACTATCTGGATTTGATTTCTGAGATAGTTGTCAAGCCCAACAAAGCGGTCTTAATTATATAATTTCGTAGTAATCGAACTTTCAACGTGCGGTCCAGATCCGATACGGAGTTTCAATGTGCTCAGAGAGCAACTAGGTAATGAGATTGATCCTAGATTTTAGGGTAACCTAGTGTCGCTGATTCTACAAGTTTTGGGTCTTGCAGATCATATTTAAAGTGGGTCGAGCGGATTTCATAACTAATCTAGTTTAGCACTAGCTAATTCTCGCCTAATTTCTAAAGGATTTAGTCCTGTAATATTTCTGTCTGAGGTTGTAATTGGGCCTTTCTAGTTTGTATATAAAGTGATCCAAGTAATTAATACTTAACTAAATCATGCCCTAATTAAAACAGAAGAATGTCTTAGGGCAGGAGAGGATGATGTTTCTAAATAACCTATTTGTCGATGATTACATAACGTTAATGGTCAAAAGCCCATTTTATTTATATATGTAATATTTATAGAAATTTTGAGTTTGAGTATTGTTCTTCATCACCTAAACTTTAAGATCTGTGTCTAATGTGAAAGTACTTAGAAAGATTTAAAGAACAAGGTGGTGTGAGGTGAGATTTGTGAAGGAAAATGGTTAAAAAGTGATTTTAGACTTTGGGATTGAGTTCTGACAAGTTAATAAGGTGTTCGGATCGACCCATTACCTAAGGACGTCTATCTCCAGGTTGGCCAATATCTGGGGTGTTACAGTGCATGTGTGCGTGTGAGTATGCATTTCGTTCATCTTGGTCCTACGGTCCAACCGGTCGAATTCCGGCGACCCGCGACTTTCGGTTAGCGTTTACGGTCTTCTTTGAGTTAGGTCACGTTCACCCGACTTAGATCGAAGTAAAACCTATGCCATCTTGTTTGCATCGTCGTTGCGATTCCGATGCCGCGTCTTATGCGTCCATCCGATGTATAGATCATAAGTTGTGTGCATCTCATGTTATAGCCCTTGATCATGATCACGTGGCCCACATAAGAGTGGTCTGCACATTTTCCTTGACGGTCTCATCACTAATGCACAAGTTTCAACACACACTACCCAACACCACCTAAAATTCTATAATTTACACTATCCATCATTTATACATCACCCACAACCCTAGCCTATAGCCTCTAATAAGCTTTCTTTTGCTAGCCTATTATTATTTCTCTAACCAAAGCCTCATTTCTCAAGAGAAAAGCTGAAATTTCTTTTTCCCAAACAAGGTTGCAATCATTTCTCTCCTACAAGCATCTCTCTCTCTCTCTCTCTCTCTCTCTCTCTCTCACCCCCTCTAATTTCCCACTTTTCTTTTTCTTCCTTCTTACTAGTAGAAGGTGGGACATTCCCACCTCTTCCTCTCCATTTCCAGCCCCTTCTTTCCCTAATCTCTCTAAATCCATCCATTTCAAGTTCATCTCATCCATTGATTTCCCTTCCTTGGAGCTAGAGGAGCAAGGAGACCTAGATTTTTGTAAGGATCAAGGTGGGTGCTCTCCATATCATGTAGATTTCTTCTTCTTAATGTAGATCCTTCCCTCCTTCTCATTTGGGATGTGTAAGACCCACCAATCAATAGTGGAGATCCTACACAACCATCTATATGTGGCCATGAGGCCCACATTATATATGCATATTCATGCATGGGATTCTTCTCTTAATGGACCCCTTGCATGGGGATTTTCCCTATTTCTCTAGGTATGACGGGTCATCTAAACCCTTGTATATGGCTGGGATGGCATCCCAATCATTCATCTTAAGGATTTAGGCAATGCATCATAAGATCTATATTGTACAATGTGTTTATATTGTTATTTGTGGTTGTGATTGTGTGAGGACAGCTTAATAGTGGCGGAGCCCTCCCCTGATGGTCAGATGCTCTTCCTTCTCTTTCCTTCTTTCGTAATCTGATGATATTATGTATGGTCCACTTGGTGGACCTGGATTGCCCAGAAAAGCCCAGTAAGGAAGGGACATCTATACTCAACCTACACCATGGTTTAGATGCCCCTTTTGCCACCTTAAATGTTCTTGCAAGGGTGAAAAATTGAGGGTTTGTTCTAGACAATTGTGGGGCCCACTAGGGTGGGCTATGGTACCCAATTTATGGGTCAATCCCTTCCTTAATAGGCCCATACATTTATTTTATTCCATGCATGTATTGCTATCCCAAAATTTCTGGACAGATTTTTATTGGACTTTGGGCTTGAATTTGGGACTGATTGGGGGACCTTTTGTAAAGACCCCATCCATTTCGTACCATTTTCCATGCATATGTGCATGATGATCGATGCCCTTAGCTAGACCTAGATTGGCCGTTCATAGTACATACCCGACTGACCGGAATCCCAAGACCTCGAAACCTATCTCATATCAACTGCCCCGTCGCAGCGATTGTGGAGGTACCACCCGTGCGTCGATATGATACTCCGTTGGTGAGATACGCCATGAAGAATAATAAGTGTATCATGTGCGCATGGCGCCATGTATTTCATTCCACACATGTGATACACATATGTACATGCCACATATGGGGGAGAGAATCTCTACCCATGTGTGTGATGTCACACACCCATACCCCTCCCTCTCTCATGTACACCTCAAGTCAACACCTCTCCATTTCCATACACTATACATGACATCATCACACCATGCCATCCCATGCTCTTTTAATTCAAAATTAATTACGAAGCATGAATTAATTACCATAATCCTACTCTAAGCTAATATTAATCTCATTAGCCTAACTTAACCAAAAATTTATCCATTTATTTATAAATAACCCTCCATCCATTAGCATTTCACCATTTTTCCATGAGAGAGAGAGAGAGAGGAGTGATCTTGGTGGGCCATCAACTCCATCAATCCCATCCCTTCCATCCATCTCAACCATCCATCTATTTTTATCAAGGTGAGTACACTCACCCTACTCATTCTTATTATGTTTTTGTTGTGTTTATGTATGGTGGAGATGATGTTGATGATGATGTGATTAATGGTGTGGATGATGAAGATAGTATGATTGATGGTGAAGATAATTGCAATAATGATGATGATGCTATTAATGGTGTGGATGCATAGGAGAAAACATATAAAATCTATTTATTATAGAGTTCATGTGGGACCCATTGATAGTGGGCCCCACCAACATGTTTGTATGACATCCAAATCATCCAACCATTGGCCATTAGGCTGGCCAAACTCACACACACCATGCACACACGTGCACGTATAAAAAAATAATAATAATTAAAAGAAAAAGAAGAAGAAGAAGAAGGGAGAGACGCTGCTTGGCAGCAGTGTCCCAGCCGTTTGACACAAAGGGGCAGGGGATGTGGGCCCACAACTGGCCCCATCCATGGTGAATATATGTAATCAACACCGACCTTCCGATTCCCAAGCTCATTTTAGGCATTGAGCCTAAGAATGAAGCCAACCTAAATCTCTAGTAGGCCACACCATAAAAAAAATATATTTTGAAGGTAATAATTTGTTAGGGCCCGCTGTGATGTTTTGTACACCAAAAAATACTGAATATTAGACTTGTTACATTTGTCCCGGGCCATAAAACCCAGCTGACAGACTGGATTGTCCTATTGTGGGCTCCATACTTAAAAAAAAAACTATGATTTCAAAATAATAATAATAATAATAATTTTGGCAGCACCTGACGCTATCGCTGTCAGCGTTAAAATGACGCTGCAGCAAGCAGCGTCTACTGCTGGACGCTGGAAGAATGTGGGCCCCACCACAGGCCCCACCTTGATGTATCTTGAACATCAGCACCGTACATTTAATGGGTTCCGTTTGAAAATGGGTCACCCCTAAATTTTATCCATACACAGAACTCGGGTGGCCCACACCATAAAAAATTATGTAAAGACATGCTAAAACATATAGAAGTACTTGCTGGGGCCCACCTGAAACTTTGATGCATCTGAAACTTGGACCGACCCCTCTACCAAGTGGGACACACACAATGGATGGACTGGATCTCTGAAGTGACCCACCTTGATAAGAAAATATACAAATAATAATAATAATAATAATAATAATAATAATAATAATAATAATAATAATAATATCAAAATAAAATAATGGTGTGAGGAAGTGACGTCCTCACTGGACATGGGGTAAAATTTTATGGGCCGATCATGGCCACACCATGATGTATGTGCTAAATCCACACCATTCATCCATCTTATTAGCACCATTCATTGTATGGTCCGAAAAAAAAAATCGGGCCGATTAGAAGTTCATGTAGGCCATGCCACTTGGACAATGGAAATTGTATACAAAATACTTAGATTTTTCTGAGGCCCACCTTGGTGATGAAAGGCATGTCTGGGCCATTCATCCACTCCTTCAGACCATTTTAAGTCTTCAGACCATTTTAAGTCATGAGTAAAAGAACGAGGCAGATCCATAACTTAGGTGGACCACACTATAAGAAACAGTGGGAATAAAATTCCCTACTATTAAATCCTTTGAGTTCTACTGTGATGTGTGACTGCCACCAAAGTTAAGTCAGCCATTAGATTGTGTAGCCAACTCGTTACATGTATTTTACATCCCAGTCGTCCATCATTTAGACCATCCATGTGTTATAAGTCCCACCCGACGTATGTACCTTATATCCATGTCATTCATCTAGTGGGTGGTATCAGCTATGATGTTGTTTGTTATATGAATTGTTCATGGGGTGAACCCCACCATGTCAATGGGACCCACAATTATACAAAATATAATAATAATAATAATAATAATAATAATAATAATAATAATAAGGAAAGGGAATTGCATGCTTACCAATGAAAGCTTCCCTGGACATAATGCGATGCATGTGAAGCTCACCTAGGTGCATGTGTTGTATACCCACACTGCCTATATATTTTCCAGTCACTTAGGAAGTGAGCCCACCTCCTGCCCGTGGACACAAGATGAAGTAGAACTCAATTTTAGGTGGGCCAAGCCACGCTACAAGTAGAAACAGTGTAATAACCATTGGAAATTCTTAGGCTCTAGTGTGCCCTTATATGCTGGGATGCTTCCTTGACCATGGACTCCACTTTGTAGTATGATGTAGATCCATGCCTTTCATCGGTTTATCCTCATCATTTTAGGGTATGGTACCATAGACTAGTCAAATCCAAATCTCATGCCACGGGAGCAATATTGATTACTTGTCCACCGTTAAATATTTCCTAGAGTTGCAGTAATGTTTGTGAGAAATCTATCCATCTATTCCTTTTAACCGATCATGGACCACCTAATATACATGTTTTACCAGCCATTCATCTATTTTGATTAGATCATTTTAGAGTGTGGGGCTGCCTATATATTTACTGCAATCTAAGTCGTTTTCATGATGCATATTGTAATAGTTATTCCTCATTTAGTCCGCTAGTTGGTATGAATCATGTGGATCACTACACTAAGAATTTGGGATCTTGGGTGGCCCAACTAGTAGTGTGGATTGGTGGAAGTTGTGTGGACCACCACATGTGAGTGCTTGATTTTTATAGCCCACCTAATTGTATGAAAATTGGGGCAATCGTGTGACTACTTGTCTAAGTAGATTTATGATTGTTGTGGCCATTAACCATATGATCACTGAGTGATAACTAGATTTGAAAAAATTGTGCTAAATATGTAGCTCATAAATCTTGTGATCATGCGTGACGTGGATAGCTGTAACATGTGGGTATGTGGGGAATGTGTAGCCCAACCATATGATCAAGTAGTGCTTTAATGACTACTAAACTATGTGAAATTGTGGTACTGGCCGCCCGACTACGTGAAAATTTAGTAAAGCGGTTGCCCCATTATGCGAAATATGGTATAATAATAATAATAATAAGTAACCATCTCACCTTAAGTCCCTTATTATGACAAGTAAAGTGACATTTGTGTGGCCACTCAACCATATGGACTTCTGATAATGGAGTGACCATAAGACCATGTGGGCATATGAGAACTTGTGTGATTACTCAGACTCATGGACTATGCCAATGGTGTAACTTCCTAGGTATATGAACTTAGGAATTGTGACAGATTAATCATAGGCCCATTGAGATGTATTTTCGGACCATATGATGAGGCTCATTGTGATGTATTTCCTGCCCATGTGATGTGGCTCATAGTGATGTGTATTCGGCCCAGGTACGTGGCCCACCTGTGAAATAGATTTAAGGCCACTTGCAATGTATTTGAGGCCCATAGGCGAGGCCTAATGTGATGTATTTGAGACCCATGGGCGTGGCTCATTGAGATGTATTTTAGGCCCATGGGTTATGGCTCATTGTGATGTATTTGAGGCCCATGTGTAGGGCCCACTTCTTGTGTATTTGAAGCCCGTGGGTCGTGAAGCCTGATGTGGTGTATTCATGGCCCATGAACCGAGGCCCATTGCGATGTGTAGGCCCATATGATACGACCCAATGTGATGTATATGCAACCATGAGTGAGGCCCAATGCGATGAATGTGTGACTCTTGTGTGAGACCCAAAGATATGTATATGAGGACAAATATGATGATAGTGAGGTCTTTTTCACTTACCCAGTTGTGCTCTCGGATAGGGACGGCAAGCTGGCGTGGAGTGTAATAGACCCTGATGATGATCCCAGAGATGAACAGTACTGATATGTGGACTTATTGAGCAGGAGTTGCATATTCATTTACTCATTCATTCACTATCCACTCGGGCTAGTGGTGCGCAACTATTTCTTACGTGTGCCTTCGTAATGACCAAGATTTCGGTTGGGCGCGCGACTAACCTGAGATCAAGAGTTTACCACATTGAGTTTGACTATCCAAATTTAGGTATGGGACTGGTTTGGATAGAAGTCCTTTGTGATGGACTCCATAGCCTGCGATACTACGTACTATCATCCCGACTTCACGCTCCAACATAGTCATTCCATTCGCACAGCATACTGCATTACATTCGTAGCATATGGCATTTTGAGTTACTTATGTTTCTGTATTTATATGGTTTAGATACGACTTTTGATATTTGACTCTTTATGATTCCTTATTTGTATAGTTGATCTGTATTACGTATTCTAATATTGTTTGACTCATGGACTTGTCAGTATTTTCACTTATTCTGATAATGTATGATTCATGACCTTGCACCTATTTCGACATTGTATGATATATTATGACATTGCGTTGAATACTTGGCACGTACCTTGTGCACACACTTACACCACCCTCTAAGCTTTTTATAAGCTTACGCATGATAGATGCGTGCAGGTGATGTTAGGTTGCAACAGTGTTGAGCTTGGAGCGTGCAGCGGATTCTGGAGCTTGATTTTCGAACTATGTATTTCCCTTTTTAGCATTGTTCTCAAATGATTATATTAATGGATATGTGATGATGATGTTGCCTTTGTGAATTGGGTAATCTTATGGTTATGCTTATTATGAGTTAAAATGTTTATATAAAAAAAATCCTCCTTTTAGGATCCCAGGATCGGAATCTAGCGTATAGATGCTAGGAGCTGAGAATGGGGTACTACAGAGGCTGTCAGCACTGGATTCGGCGATCGGGATTCCAATGAATCCGATTTCCAGGTTTGGGGCATGATAGAGACTCACCTATCCATGGATAACATGTGGTTCACCTTGATGTGTATATGATTCATGCATGTGGACCCCATAGTGGCAGGGGCCAACCAAAATCCTCTGTTTTCTTTTATCTTTTTCTTTATTTATTTTTGGCTTTGATGGATTGTTGTTATAAGGCTCGTATCATAGTCCGTACCATTCCGTAGGCTTGTGTGGTCCTCCCGATTAAATTTCGGCAACCTACGACCTGTAATTAGTGTTTGCGCACGACCCTAAGTCGAATCCTGCGATTCTATGTCGACCTAACCCGAGATTTGTATCCTAGCGACCGCGTCATCGCCGTGGTTCCAACGCCATGTCTCGTGCGCTGATACGATGCCCAGGCTAAGAGATATGAGCCCGTGTTTATTTCGAGGAAAACACCGTGCGTTGCAATTATGAGAGAATCTCTACGACACGTCACATCAATCAATTAAAGTACACATCCTATTACAAGTACAAGTCAATACAAGCAACCCATCTCTCTCTCATTCCCAAAGTCAACTCTCTCTCTCTCCACCCATCCCTTTCTTACAACTCCATTACTCGACCTATCACCCATCACCCATCACTCCATCCCTTTTCATCCATCACTTCTCTCTCTCTCTATCATTTCTCTCTTCACTCTCAAGCCCCCAAGGAGAGCATCCAACGTCCAAGTCTCCCAAGAGAAACCCAAGTGTGGCCCACTTTCCTACTCCAATCTCCCATCTTAGTCATCCAATCTTCATCACCTCCATCGAGATCGAAGCCAAGGAGCCTAGGAGTTCAAGGAGCTAAAGGAGAAGGCCAATAGGTGGGTGATCTACTGTTTATTTTCAATTTGATGGCCCACTTATGATGAGACCAAATTTAATGTATGTGTTGTAATCATATGAGGGGCCCATAGTGGCGGGGCCCCTCCATCACACCGTCTCTCTCTCTCTCTCTCTCTCTCTCACCCTCTCTCTCTTTTCATTTAGTATAGTGATGATGATGATGAGGTGTGTGGCCCACCTGACGTGTGTGTGGCCCACCATAATGTGTTATATCCATGTTGTCTAACTGTGGAGCCCACCTTGCAGGACTGTCCAACGGACGGGCTTACTGCCTGTCCATCTGGACAGGCCCAGGCGAAGAGAAAACACAAATATCAGCTGGTCTAGTGGGTCCCACACATGTGGACCCACCTCAGTACAGGTGGTTTATCCGACCGTCCATCTGTCATGGGTCCCATGCCGCAACAGCTGCTGCTGCATTGTCGTCAGCAAGTTCTATGGGCTGACATGAGGCATGTGTTATATCCAACACCCTCCATCCCTTTTCCTAAGGCGTGAGACCCACCCACACGTGTTGTACGTGTGGGATGGGGCCCACCTCAATGCATGAATTCTATATCCCCACCGTCCAGAGACCTCTGGATGGTGTTATGGGACTCCACTGGATTGGGACGGTGGGATACCAGATTGATGTATGTGTTTTATCTACTACCATCCATCTGTTTTGAAGGCATGGGGCCCACCCCACATGTGTGGCACATGTGGGGGTGGGACCCACCTTGATGTTTGAATTGTATCCACACCATCTAATCCTGGACGGTGGGTATCTGGACGCTGGAGCAGCTTTAAAATAACAATAATAGTAATAATAAATAAATAAATATCAGCTTGATTTAAAACTAGGTGAGCCACACTGACGTGGACCCCACCTGGATGTATGTGCATTATTACATCTACACCTTGAAAAGGCCAAGCTATATGTCCTAGAGGGGGGGTGAATAGGACTATGCCAAATTTAAAATAAAATCAGCGGAAATAAAATAAGCCAATAGCCTTACTATAAGAATCAATTCACAAAGCTAAATTTAAATCACCTTGATAAATAGGTATCGAGAGATTGATGCAAATTCAGTTCTAAGGACAACCTTACACCATAATCAACAAGGGCTTATGGTAGGACAACCTTATTTCTAGAACCTCTTTTGGATCAAGGACTCAATATTAATATAAGTAAATGAAATAGCAAGGAATTGTAATTAAATGCAGAAGTAAGATCTAAATTATTACAACAATCCCCACACTTGCTTGAAATGTAAATAATTACAACATTCACATCCACTTGTACATTTCACAAGATCGAATGATAAAAGATATGAAAATTAAGCAAGTATTCAAACCACAAGTCAAAGAGTTATAGTGGTTCGCTTGTGTGCACACCAACTGTTTTCCAACAGCCATACAAAAAGCTACTCCACTCCTAATATCCTCACACAGGGGATATTAGCGTTCACTAACAAATAGGTTTTCACAGGTTCACCAAAAACCTTTACAATTGTGTCTTTTTCACTTGGGCTTACACAATTCAAAAACCCCTCTTTTCTGAGTTTTCTGGTTTTCCTCAGACAACCAATACAATGAGATTTTTCTGGCTCAACCTCAAACAAAACCAGCACAATGAGATTTTTCTGGCTTAACCTCAAACAAAACCAAAAGTAAATGAATTTTACATAATTGTAAAATACCTGGATTTCTCCTTTTTCGTAGCAGCCCGGTAGAACCAATCGGAGTAGATGATTTGAATGTCAAAGTTCAATTTCCAATACTCACATTCATAAGGTTCTAAATTCTAATTGATTTTAGATTTAACTCGTTGGGCGTAGCTATATTTGATTTTGATTCCAAGAAGAAGGAATAAGATAATTCCTCTTTTCAAATAAGATTGGAATATAGAAACAAAATCAAATTAAATAAGCTAGCAAAAAGGAATATTAAATAAGCACAATCTAGCTTAAAATAAACACAGACTTATCTCAGAGTGATCACTTGAAAATTCTTGAATCGAATGGAGTTGAAGTTATGAAAACTCTGAATTTCGTGTTCAATTTATAGAAGCAGAAATCGCTCCTACGACTGGTCTTAGAAACCTACGACTGGTCGTAGCTCTAACAGACTTTTGAAAAAATAAGCGCGATATTTGAAAGCCGTTCCACGACTGGTCGTGAGTACCTACGACTGGTCGTGGGTCACCTACGACTGGTCGTAGATACCTACGACTGGTCGTAGGACCAGTGATTTCGTTGCTGGACTTTAAGTCGTAGCTCCACGACTGGTCGTGGACGAGTCGAAGCCACACCTACGACCGGTCGAAGGACCTCCAGGACTGGTCGTGGGCGTACCAAAAATTCCGAAAAATCTTCAACTACTTAGGACTGGTCATGGAATTTCTTGGACTAGTCGAACCAATGCTAGGACTGGTCGAACAAGAGCAAGGACTGGTCGTAGAATAGACCAACCTTGTGTAAAATAAATATTTGATTAATGTATCCAAAGTGACCTACTTAAAGGGTCAACCTAAGGTCATTCAAACCTGAACCATGTCGTATGGACATTGAACTTCAACCATTCAACGAATGTAGATAATTTGAATCATATCAGGCTTGAGATCTTGAACCATATCATGCTTGAGATCTTGAACAACATAGAACTACTTCATGCGTTGTTTCTTTAGATTTGAACTTCAACGTTGTAGCTTCTTGAGGCTTCAACATGTAGCTTCTTGAGGTGTCTTGAATTCCAATAAATGATCATACAAGTACAGGACACAGATAGACGTTTTGTCACACAAAATTTGACAACCAAAGGAGCATGAGACCATAGCACTTACAATCTCCCCCTTTGTCAAATTTGTGACAAAACACCCAAATTATAATACTTCCAATACATCCAATTGAAACAAAGTACTCACAACAAGTTCAACATACACACCACAAGTTCATCAATAGAGAAGCATGCATAGATATATATAATAAGTAATAACTAGCATCATTCTCACATGGGAAGCTTAACTCCCCCTGAGTAATAGGAGTATAATTATTAAAACCAAATAAAGCCACTCCCAAAACTTCTCCCCCTTTTTGTCAGAAAATGACAAAGGAAGAAGGGCATCAATGATAATGAATATAGCAGTTAAAATATAGATTCAAGAGAGCCTTAGTGCATAATTCAAAAAGTCAATGAGCATATAAAGTTCAGACAAAAAAAATATTACAAACTTAGCAAAAATTTAGTCAGAACCAGAGGATGGAGCAGGATTAGAAGGATCAATTTTGTGTAAACCCTTAGCAATACGCCTCATATATTTGCGTAGATAAGAGAATTGCGTATCTTGGGTAACACGAATTTGAGCCACTTGCTCTTGAAGGGAATTCAATCTCTCATCAAAATCAGAGGGCTGAAAATCAGGATCATCAGCCGAGTCTGACTCAAGTTCTTCAAATAAATCATCCATATTCACGTCATCAGTAGGATCACCAGCTTGTCCTGCATCTCCTGCTTCAGCACCACCGCTACCAGCATCCACTTGGCCATCAGCCAAGTCTAAAGTCATCTTGTTAATATTGGAATTATTGAAGGGGAGATGATGGATGGTTTTTTCTCTAGTAGGCATAGCAACGAGCATATGATTTGCTAACATAGTCAATAAATAACCAAAGGGTATATCACTATGTCCAGGATGGTGACGAGACAGAATAATGGAATGACAAATTAAAGAAGGTAAACAAATTTTTGCACCAGAGATGACAGAATGTAAAACACGAACCATAAAAGCAGTGAGTTCGGTTTTATTACCAGCACGTGGATAAAGATTAGAGATGAAAATCCTATGAAGTACTCTGTGTCTGGGTAACAAAAATCTTGAGGGAAGTGCATGACCTTTATGAGTCCAATGAACATCCAAATTACATAAATCTCTAGTAAGCATTCTTCGTTCAGATTCAGAGAGACTGTCATGTAAAATATTAATTGGAATGCTCTCATCATTGACAGGTATTTCCATAATATCAGCAATCAAATGTCGATCTACTAAAAACAATCCTTCTTGAGTATCAACTTTAAAAGTTAAATTCTCAAGAGAAAAATCACAGATACATGCAAACATGGATTGGGCAATGGACTGGTATGCAGCTCCACCCCAATGCAAGATGTTATCCCATCCCACAGATTCCAACAGAGGAGGGATACCAAATGAAGCAATGTGATTAACATTCACAGGACGTTCAACAATAACATTTCGCATATGCAAATCCCGAACATTAGGAGGATCATTTTCGGGAGACCGTAGATGACGTTGTACAATAGAAGCTGATCTAGAAGAAGAGGGACCTCTAGTAGTTTTCTTTTTACCTCTAGCATCCATTTTCAATGGAGGATTTCAATAAAACAACAAGATGCAAGATAAAAGAAATGGGTTTTAGGTAGAACAGATTTTTCAAGATAAAACCCCAATCTTGCAATGAACGATCAAATAGATTCTACAAGAATGTGATTTGAAACACTAATATCAAGAATCTACAATAAAAACGCAAAGGAACCACTAACCTTGAAGAACTAAGAAGGTGGGTTCGACCGGTCGTAGCTAGAGCCGTTGGAGGGTAAAAAGAAATGAGGAAGAAGAGTCAAAATCCCCAAATTAAAGTGAAATCCCGAGTTTCACGACCGGTCGTGTAAGTGTTCGACTGGTCGTAGCACGACCGGTCGTGTACACTCACGACTGGTCGAGTACGACTTAAAATTTGCAACTTTTTTAAATAATTTTTAAATTTAAGCAAATAAATCATCAAACTATTGTACATTATGATACACCAAATCATGCAAATTCAATTTAAATTGCACATACCGAGATCAAACTTTAATTTATTAAACCTGCTTTTGTCAAGCGGTTTAGTGAAAATGTCCGCAAGTTGAGTCTCGGTTGGAATGTAATCCAAATATATTACCTTTTCTTCCACTAATTCACGAATGTAATGAAATCTAATATCAATATGCTTAGTACGTGAATGCTGAACTGGATTTTTAGAGATATTTATTGCACTGGAATTATCGCAAAATAAAATCATAGAATCCTGAGTAATTCCATAATCGCTTAACATTCGTTTCATCCAAACAAGTTGAGTACATGCATTTCCAGCAGCAATGTATTCAGCCTCAGCTGTTGATAGCGATATAGAACTTTGCTTCTTACTAAACCAAGAAACAAGACAATTTCCAATGTAGAAACAACCACCACTGGTTGATTTCCTATCATCAATGTTTCCAGCCCAGTCAGCATCTGCATACCCGGCTAATTGAACATTAGTCTCATGTGGATACCAGAGACCCAGTTTAGTAGAACTTGCGACATATCGCATAATCCGCTTAACAGCAGTTAAGTGAGATTCTTTAGGATTTGATTGATAACGAGCACAAATACCAACACTCAAAGCGATATCTGGTCTACTAGCAGTCAGATAAAGTAAACTACCAATCAAACTACGATACAATTTAGGATCCACATCATTACCTGTAGAGTCTTTTGAGAGTCTCAAAGTTGTACTCATAGGAGTATCAAAATTTTTACCTTTCTCAAATCCAAATTTCTTGATTAAATTCAGAGCATATTTGGTTTGAGAGCTAAAAATTCCATCAGGTTGTTGTTTAACTTGCAACCCTAGGAAATAGTTTAATTCTCCAACCATGCTCATTTCGAATTTAGACTTCATCAAATCTGCAAACTCAACAGTCATGTTAGTACAGGTTGATCCATAAATAATATCGTTAACATATATTTGAACCATTAGAATATCATCGTTATGTTTCTTAACAAAGAGCGTCTTATCAACACATCCCATCTGAAAATTATGACTCAGTAAAAACTTAGTCAGTTTTTCGTACCATGCTCTGGGAGCTTATTTCAGACCATAGAGAGCCTTCTTAAGACGATACACATGATCAGTAAATTTAGGATCTTCAAACCCTGTAGGTTGTTCAACATATACCTCTTCATGTAAATCACCATTCAGAAAGGCACTCTTTACATCCATTTGGTAAATTTTAATCTTCCTAAAACATGCAATGGAGATAAAAAGTCTGATTGATTCAAGACGAGCTACAGGGGCAAATGTCTCATTATAGTCAATACCTTCAATCTGAGTATATCCCTGTACAACTAGTCTTGCTTTATTTCGAATAATATTTCCAAGTTCATCAGATTTGTTTTTGAAAATCCATTTTGTTCCAATAATATGTTTATCTTTAGGTCTAGGAACAAGGTACCAAACATCATTTCTGACAAACTGATTAAGTTCTTCTTGCATCGCAAGAATCCAGTTTTCATCCGAAAGTGCTTCTTTTACGTTAACCGGTTCAATCTGGGATGTAAAGCACACGTAGTTACATATGTCCTCTAATTGTCTACGAGTGCACACACCAGTGAGAGGGTTTCCAAGTATTTGAAGGTTGGATGATCTTTAACAGTCCTTAATTCAGAATTAGGTTCACTTGATGAAGTTTCTTGTTTTTCAAGTATAAGTACTTCATCATTATCTGAACTAGGGACAGGTGTATTCAAAAGATCGTCAATCACAACATTTATTGACTCTTGAATCACACCGGTCCTGTTGTTCAGAACACGATATGCACGACTGTTTAAAGAATACCCTAAAAAGATCCCTTCATCACTTTTAGTGTCAAATTTTCCCAAATTTTCACGGTCACGCAAAATATAGCACTTGCTGCCAAAAACTCGAAAGTATTTGACAGAAGGCTTTTTCTCAAACCACATTTCATAAGCCGTTTTATTATTAGTTTTACAGATATAAACACGGCTAATAATGTAGCAGGTTGTATTCACTGCTTCAGCCCATAGATTCCTAGGAAGCTTCATGCTATTTAACATAACATTTCCCATTTCATGAAGCACTCTATTCTTCCTCTCGACAATTCCATTTTGTTGAGGAGTTTTAGGTGCAGAGAATTCATGCGATATTCCCTGATCGCTACAGAATTTCTCAAAACCGCTATTTTCGAATTCGGATCCATGATCACTACGGATCTTGTTGACTTGAGAACTTTTTCCAGTTTGAATCCGTTTTATAATCTTTTTCACTTCATCAAGGGTTTCTGATTTGTCTCTCAAGAATGAAACCCAAGTGAATCTTGTATAATCATCTACAATAACTAAGATGTATTTTTTGCCACCTCGACTTTCCGTTCTCGTTGGTCCTATAAGATCCATGTGGAGAAGCTCGAGTGGTCTTGTGGTGGTATTGGAGTTCACCTTTTTGTGAGAGCTCCTAGATTGTTTACCATACTGACATTCACCACAAATCTTGTCTACTTTTTGCATCTTAGGTAGACCTCTAATTAGTTCACCTTTGCTCAATCTATATAAATTTCGATAGTGTACATGTCCGAGGCGTTTATGCCATAATTCTGTCTCATCGGTATGGACCATGTAACACGTTTGTTTAGATGAGCTACTATCACTTACTATATAGCAGTTTTCAGAAGTTCTGCGACCAGTTAATATTACAGAACCCTTTTCATTTATAATTTCACAACCTTGATTAGAAAATTTAACATTATGGTTGTTATCGCATATTTGAGATATGCTCAACAGGTTGTGTTTTAAACCCTCAACATATAAAACATTTTTAAATAAGGGAAGGTTATAGAGTTGGACCGTACCTTTGCCAATAATTTTGCAGTTGCTACCATCACCAAATGTGACTGACCCATCAGTCATATCTTTAAGATCGGTGAATAGTGCTTTGTCGCCTGTCATATGTCTGGAGCATCCACTGTCTAGGTACCATTTCGAATGGCTTGTAGCTTTGAAAGCAGTGTGAGCAACCAAACAGGCAACCTTAGGAACCCATTTCAGTACTGTTTTGGGTTTAGGAGAATAATTGGTCTTCTTATGTTTATAGTTGTACGAGTGACCTACAGAATTAGATTTTAATAGCTCCTTAAGTAAATCAATAATTTTTTTAGCTAGTGGGTTTCGAATCTGATTTTTAAAATAGCTGCTTTTGGGTTTAGGAAAAGTTTTTGTATTTTTAGAAAAAACTTGACTAGTACCTTTTCCTTTTGAGTTAGAAGTCTCTCCTTTCACAAAATTGGAAGGAGTATTCTTCTGTTTAGGAGATGTGTTTTTATCATAACCCAACCCGGATCGATCGCCACATTTTCTTGATCCAGATAACAATTTTTCTAATTTTGGATCACCTTGGGCATATCTCCATGTGTCCTTCAAACTCAAAAGAGAAGATACTTCATTTTTAAGTTTCTCATTTTCAGATTTCAAATTTTCAATTAGGGAGGTTTTTGTCACGCCCCAAACTCGAAAACCGGGCTCAAAAAATTCCCGATCGCCGAATCCGGCGCCGACAGCCTCCGTAGTACCCCATTCTCGGCTCCCAGCGCCCATACGCCAGATTCCGATCCTGGGATCCTACAAGGAGGATTTTCAGCATGAATTTTTTTTTGTAATGGAGCATAACCACAAGCATAACCAAGCCACAAAACAACAACACCACATATCCACTATATCAAAAACTTTTAAGTACAATGCGGGAAGGGAAATACAATATGATGATATCAAAGAGAACTCCAAAAGAAAACTCCAGAAGACTGCTGCACGCTCCGAGCTCAACGCTGCTGCAACCTAACGCCACCTGCACGCATCTATCGTGCATAAGCTTACAAAAGCTTAGAGGGTGGTGAAAGTGTGTGTAAGGCGAGTGCCAAGTGTACAATATCAGAGTAATGCGGAAATATGCGGTAAGTCCATAAATGCTATCAGCTATACTAAAGCTATGTAATGCAAGGCATGAATGCTGTCGGTCATACCAAGACCATGCGATGCGAGGCCTATGTAGCCAAATGTCATATGCGAGATGCAAAGCAAGCGTGCCAGTACTCATAAGTACACATATCAGTACAGTTCCTCTCTAGATATCACCGGGGTCCAATACACCTCACACTGACTGCCTCCTCCCTAGCTGCACAGTCAAGCGAGTGGAAGAGACCACACTATCCGCCTGACCAGTAGTCTGCCAATACCTACCCGGCTCGTCGATAGCGGACACATTTGTGAGCTGGTCAAACTCAGCCTAGCTTATAGCCCCCTCACTCAGGCGGATAAGGCCACACCCCCTTCCAACCGACCACGACACAGTGGGAGATGCGGCCTACTGGTATTCGGCACTCGGGCGCTCGTGTATCCACTCGGTCTCGACGTTGGAGCACCTCCTGGTACCAAAAAGGTTATGGGATTTTCACCCAAGGACATCCTAAGTGCCCACAATGCTAGAACAAAGTATTTCCGGTATCCGATACGGCCATCCACGATGTGCCTGTGGAGCCACGGCCCTGATGTCGCTAGGGCGTGCAGTGATCAAGTCACACATATGCGAGATGCATGAATCACACCGTCAAATCATGCAGCAATCCATGCGCGTACAATGCGATAATGTGGAGCACTCCGCCTCATAAGGAGTCCCCTAAGTAGTCTGCCCAATGGCGTATGCTATGCTCAGTCACTACTCATATCAAGCATACATATGATGCGTATGGGTATGAATCATTGAGCTATACTAAACATGTTATAAAGTGGTGAACTATCAACAAATGTGGGCCTACTAATGGGCCCTAGGGAGAGTTATAGTGCGGACATTAAACCAACATTATTCTACAATGTGGACGTCAAACCAACATTGCTCCCAAGGCATAGCCCGCTATAAGACATCATTACACAAACCATGGGGAAATCATACATTGCAATGGACCCTAAGGACCTCCCGTTGGGCCTCGATCTATGGGCCTTGGATACATCAAGTGGGCCGCATCATATGGGCCTTATATAAATCGAGTGGGCCACATTAATGGGCCTTAGGTACATTGCAATGGGCCATATCCCATGGGCCTTACATGTATACCAAGGTGGGCCTCAACAATGGCCACAAATACACAAGATGGGCCTAATCACATGGGCCTTACATGTATACCAAGGTGGGCCGTATACATATCAAATGGGCCACATCAATGGGCCGCACCAATGTAAGTGGTGATAAAGAATTCCACCATTAAAATTCCTAGGGCCCACCATAACATTTATTCCTCATACAATCTGTTCATAGGGTCACCAAGAACTTGGTGGCCCAAGGGTCTAATGGTGGACGTTCAATCGTCACTAAACAGTGTGGTCCACATGATAACTAGATCTATCTTATTTTTGGCCCCACGCCTTAATACAAGCTCGCCAAATGGTGGACGGTTTGGATGCAACACAAGTATCATAGTGGGGACCACATGAAAGCCCACCATCCCTTATAATATAAATAATATAACATGTAATTTACATATAATATATATATATACAATATTATATATGATATAATATTTTATATATATATATATATATATATATATATATATATATATATATATATATACATATGTACACACATACACACACATCACACACTCACACACATGCTCACACACACGTGCACACACGCCCACACACGCACATCACAGGGCCCCACCGTCCACTGGACGGTGGAAATACAGCACATGCATCAGGGTAGGCTCCCACCGTCCGCCTGGACGGTGGGGAATAAAACACATTCATCACTGTGGGCTCCATGTGGGGCCCACCGTAATGTTTACTTACCATCCAACCCGTTAGTAAGGTTGCACGGACCTGGAAATGAAGAGGAAAAATAAATTTCAGATTGATCCAAACTTCAGTGGGCCCAGGAGAGGTTTCAATGGTAGAGTGCAATCACCGCTGTTTCTTGTGGTGTGGGCCACCTGAACGTTGGATCGAGCTGATCTTTGGAAGGGACCCACCTCAGATGGTGGTCCACCTCATGGACGGTTTAGATATAACATATACATCATGGTGGGGCCCACGGCTGAGGGCCGTGGGACCAGCCCGTTCACGCCAGGACGCTGGCGTCCTTCCTGTGTCAGCGGCAGCAGCAGAAATGCTGCTGCTGCTGCTATATTATTTTTTTTTGTTTTTTTAACAAAACTTATTTTTTTGTGGTTTTTCAGGTGTGGGGCCCGCTTCAAGTGAATCCACCCCGTCCACAGGATTCTACGACCCGATACCTTCCAAAGGAATCCAATATCCGATATTTCTGGGCGTGTAAAAATAGTGAAATGGGCCCAAATAGCTTTGAACGGTATGAGACGCGGTTTTCTACGGCATGGCCCGTCTGATTAACCGATCAGGCTCATTTTTCTTCTCAACGCCTCAATTAATGTGAAGAATGGAATGGACGGCTTGGATTGGATGCAAACATCAAGGTGGGTCCTATACAAGTGGCCCACTTCCAATGCCTTCAGAAAGGTAAAAATTTATCTTCTTTTGCTTTTCACCTCCAGAGAGTCTCTGGACTCTCTTTTTTCCTTTGTTTGTTTGGGCGTGCAACGCCTTTGAGGTGGGCCCTTCATAGGTGGGCCACCACATGGGGAGATGGTGTGGTTACAATATATATGTAAAGTGGGCCCCACCTTTAGATGGTTTGGATCCAATACATGCTCCATTGTGGGGTCCATCTAAGTGGGCCATACAATCACATCATCACAAGGAAAGGAGGAAAAAGAAAATGGAGAGAAAGAGAGAGAAAAGGTGGGACACACGTGTGATGGAGGGACCCCGACACTATGGGCCCTCCCTTGCATTTAACCGTACATCAAATGAAAATCAAGTGGGCCATCGGCCACATCTTAGGGTCCCAAGTGAGATCCATACCATTGATCGGTAGGCCTCACTTGGCCCATCATAAAAACATAGAAATCTATCCTATCAAAACACCCACCGTCGATCTTCTTCGGTCCGTTGGAACGCCAACCTTCTTGTGCTCCTCTTTGACGGTGGAGATGGGAAATCAAGGGCTAAGATGAGAGGTTTTGGGAAGGGAAAGGTGGGCCTTACACATGCATTATTTTCTTTCTCATGGAAGGCTCCTAACGTGGGATTTTTTTCTCTCACTTGGGTTGCTTGGAAATATGTGAATGGAAAGAGAGGGAGAGAGAGAGATAAGGAGAGAGGGAGAGTAGCTTAGGTAGGCAATGATGACTTGTAAGAGAGGGTGGCTAGCATTAAATGCTTGTAAGAAGGGCTAGGGGTAGGGTGGCTAGCCATAAGTGCTTGTAAGAAGGGCTAGGGGTAGGGTGGCTATAGCTAGGCTAGGGTGGCTATAGCTAGGGTGATGTCATTCATCACCCTCATAATTACCTAGGGATTGGTGCCACATGGGATAGGTGAGTCCGGCAATGTGCGGTCCACGGTCATTATAATGCACAGTCCACATCTTATGATCTAAGCGTCGGATTGACGCACGAGACGCGGTGTTGGAACCGTAGCGACGGTGCGGTCGCACTGATACAGGTCTCGGATTAAACCGACTCGAATCTAAAGGATACGACTTACGATCGATCGCAACGTCGATTATCGTTCACGGATTGCCGGACTTCGACGGAAATAATCGCAGGATTCATCGGAACAGTACGAACTAGGATACGGGTCTTACAGTTTTGAATTCTAGATCACACTTAGACTTTTCAAAACTATCTGAAATTTGAGATTTTTCTAAAATAAGAGTTTCAAAACATTCTTTAAGTTTATAAAACTTTTCTTTTTGAAGTTTAAGTTTGACAGCAATTTTACAACTTTCCTTATATAAGGCATTGTAAGCATCTTGGAGATCTTCATCATATTCATGATCACTATCCAAATTTTCTTCACTAGTTGAATCATCGTGATCGGAAAAAGTAAACTTGGCTAGAGTCATAAGGGCCTTAAGTTCACTGCCCGACTCAGTTTCTGAATTTACTGACTCAGAAGAGGTTTCAGAATCAGACGATTCATCCCAAGTAGCCAACATACCCTTCCTTTTGAATCTGTCCTTTTTAGGACATTTGTTTGCTAAATGCCCATATTCTTGACAGTTGTAGCATTGACTATCTTTCAATGATTTCCAAGTTTTAGACTTAGGTTTGGAACATTTCTTTTCATTTCCCTTTTGAAAATCGACTCTTTTCTTACGTTTGAAAATCTTATAAAACTTTTTCGCCAAAAGGGCCATATCATCTTCAGACTTTTCTGAATCTGAATTCTCTTGAGTAATACTTTTAGATGACTTCAAGGCAACAGATTTACTTTTAGGAGCTTTTAAACTTAATTCATAGGTTTGTAAAGAACCAACTAATTCTTCTACCTTCATATTATCCGTATCACGAAGTTCCTGGATTGCGGTTACCTTAGAATTGAACCGTTCAGGAAGAGAGCGTAGTATTTTTGCACACACTTTACTTTCTGAGATCTTATCGCCAATACCCCACATTGAGTTTACAATGTCATTCAATCTAGTGTAAAAGTCCATAAACATTTCATTTTCCTCCATATGAATTTCTTCAAATTTAGTTGTGAGGAGTTGGACTTTAGATTTCTTGATAATTGATGTACCTTCGTGTGTCATTTCTAAAATATCCCAGGCTTGCTTTGCAATATCACAGGATATGATTCTTTTGAACTCATCCGGTGATAGTGCGCAAGTGATTGCATGTAGTGCTTTAGCATTAGCACTACTCTCATTTTTCTGAAGTGAGGTCCATTGATAATACGGTGTAATTTTCATAGATTTTGAACCATCAACACCAGTTACTTCCATGATAGGAGGTTTCCATTCAGTCACTGTGGCTTGCCACACACTTTCATCCATTGATTTGAGGAAGATCCTCATTCTGGCTTTCCAATAGGCATAGTTGGAGCCA
Source organism: Magnolia officinalis (assembly GCA_021015155.1). Taxonomy (NCBI): domain Eukaryota; kingdom Viridiplantae; phylum Streptophyta; class Magnoliopsida; order Magnoliales; family Magnoliaceae; genus Magnolia; species Magnolia officinalis. Next base: position 301,618 of record JAJHSJ010000019.1, read on the forward strand.
TCAAATGGAGGAGGTCTAGTAACTGAAAGGCTATCAAAATTTGACATCTTTTTATATAGCTTAGATCGTTAGCTCAGGAAATAAATCCAAATAAAAAGCAACAAAATGAGCTATTAGGCTCTGATACCACTTGAAAAGGCCAAGCTATATGTCCTAGAGGGGGGGTGAATAGGACTATGCCAAATTTAAAATAAAATCAACGGAAATAAAATAAGCCAATAGCCTTACTATAAGAATCAATTCACAAAGCTAAATTTAAATCACCTTGATAAATAGGTATCGAGAGATTGATGCAAATTCAGTTCTAAGGACAACCTTACACCATAATCAACAAGGGCTTATGGTAGGACAACCTTATTTCTAGAACCTCTTTTGGATCAAGGACTCAATATTAATATAAGTAAATGAAATAACAAGGAATTGTAATTAAATGCAGAAGTAAGATCTAAATTATTACAACAATCCCCACACTTGCTTGAAATGTAAATAATTACAACATTCACATCCACTTGTACATTCCACAAGATCGAATGATAAAAGATATGAAAATTAAGCAAGTATTCAAACCACAAGTCAAAGAGTTATAGTGGTTCGCTTGTGTGTACACCAACTGTTTTCCAACAGCCACACAAAAAGCTACTCCACTCCTAATATCCTCACACAGGGGATATTAGCGTTCACTAACAAATAGGTTTTCACAGGTTCACCAAAAACCTTTACAATTGTGTCTTTTTCACTTGGGCTTACACAATTCAAAAACCCCTCTTTTCTGAGTTTTCTGGTTTTCCTCAGACAACCAATACAATGAGATTTTTCTGGCTCAACCTCAAACAAAACCAGTACAATGAGATTTTTCTGGCTTAACCTCAAACAAAACCAAAAGTAAATGAATTTTACAGAATTGTAAAATACCTGGATTTCTCCTTTTTCGTAGCAGCCCGGTAGAACCAATCGGAGTAGATGATTTGAATGTCAAAGTTCAATTTCCAATACTCACATTCATAAGGTTCTAAATTCTAATTAATTTTAGATTTAACTCGTTGGGCGTAGCTATATTTGATTTTGATTCCAAGAAGAAGGAATAAGATAATTCCTCTTTTCAAATAAGATTGGAATATAGAAACAAAATCAAATTAAATAAGCTAGCAAAAAGGAATATTAAATAAGCACAATCTAGCTTAAAATAAACACAGACTTATCTCAGAGTGATCACTTGAAAATTCTTGAATCGAATGGAGTTGAAGTTATGAAAACTCTGAATTTCGTGTTCAATTTATAGAAGCAGAAATCACTCCTACGACTGATCTTAGAAACCTACGACTGGTCGTAGCTCTAACAGACTTTTGAAAAAATAAGCGCGATATTTGAAAGCCGTTCCACGACTGGTCATGAGTACCCTACGACTGGTCGTGGGTCACCTACGACTGGTCGTAGATACCTACGACTGGTCGTAGGACCAGTGATTTCGTTGCTGGACTTTAAGTCGTAGCTCCACGACTGGTCGTGGACGAGTCGAAGCCACACCTACGACCGGTCGAAGGACCTCCAGGACTGGTCGTGGACGTACCAAAAATTCCGAAAAATCTTCAACTACTTAGGACTGGTCGTGGAATTTCTTGGACTAGTCGAACCAATGCTAGGACTGGTCGAACAAGAGCTAGGACTGGTCGTAGAATAGACCAACCTTGTGTAAAATAAATATTTGATTAATGTATCCAAAGTGACCTACTTTAAGGGTCAACCTAAGGTCGTTCAAACCTGAACCATGTCGTATGGACATTGAACTTCAACTATTCAACGAATGTAGATAATTTGAATCATATCAGGCTTGAGATCTTGAACCATATCATGCTTGAGATCTTGAACAACATAGAACTACTTCATGCGTTGTTTCTTTAGATTTGAACTTCAACATTGTAGCTTCTTGAGGCTTCAACATGTAGCTTCTTGAGGCTTCAACATGTAGCTTCTTGAGGTGTCCTGAATTCCAATAAATGATCATACAAGTACAGGACACAGATAGACGTTTTGTCACACAAAATTTGACAACCAAAGGAGCATGGGACCATAGCACTTACAATACCTCCATCCAACCATGATGGATGCGTTTTATCTCTACCGTCCATCCAGCAACGTGTAGGGCCCACCCCACACAAGCTATAGGTGTGGGATGGACCACCTTGAAGTATGTATTCCATATCCACCGTCCATCCATCTGTCTGGATGGTAGACCCCACCTTAATATATGTGTTTTACACACACCGTCCATCCGTTTTGAGCTTGGGGCCACCCCACACGTGTGACACGTGTGGGGGTGGGAACCCGCCTTGCTATATGTATTCTCTATCCTCACCGTCCATTTGATTGGGACGGTGGGATGGCACTGTGATGTATGGACTGGATCCACACCATCCAATGTTAGTACGGTGGGTCCCATTGTTGGATGACGTGAGCAAGTTTTGTGGGCCATCATGATGTATGTTTTTTTTGTATCTGCACCATGCAATGTGGGACCCACCTTAATGTATTTATTCTATCTGCACCGTCCATCTGCCCAGGATGATGGGCCGATCACGAGGTTGTGTTATATCCACCGTCCTAGGCAGATTGTGGACCCCACTTTAATGTATGTATTGTATATACGTGCCATCCATGTATCACGGCCCATTTGATGTATATGAGGCCCATTGGTGTGGCCCGTTGATACGGCCCAACATGATGTATATGTGGCCCATTTGGGTAAGGCCCAATGTGATGCAGGTGATGTATTTGAGGCCCATGTGATGTGGCCCAATGAAATGTATATGAGGCCCTTGTATGAGGCCTAATGTGATGCATGTGAGGCCCAAGAGTGAGGCCCAATGCGATGTATGTGAGGCCCTTATGTGGGGCCCGAAGTGATGTACGTTAGGATCGATGCGATGTGTGATTCCTCCATGATGTATGTAATGATGTTTATGGCAGGCCATGCCTTGGGAGCTACGATGGTTTGATGTCCACATTGTAAGGGCAATGATGGTTAAATGTTCGCATTGTAACTCTCCCTAGGGCCCATTGTTAGGCCTATACTTGTTGTGTATAGGCCGTCTAGGCCCATCTTTGTTATGAATAGAGTTCATCACCATATAACATGCTTAGTATAGCTCCATGATTCATGCTCATACGCATCATATGTATGCTTAATATAAGGAGTGACTGATCATAGCATATGCCTTAGGGCATGACTGGTAGTGTGATTCATGCACCTTGCATATGTTTGACATGATTACAATACACCCTAGCGAAATTAGGGTTGTGGCCTCCACAGGCATATCGTGGATGACAGGATCGGACACCGAAAATATTGTTACTAGCATCGAGGCACCATATATATCCCTGGGTGAAAATCCTTAAACCTGATTGAAATTGCGGTAATGATCACTTTAATCGAAGTAGGAATATGCCAAGATGTCCTAGAGGGGGGTGAATAGGACTTTTTAATATTTTATGATAATTTAAAAACTTATCAACCCTATCCTGAATAAATATGCAAGTATCAAGATTTCTTCAAAATAACTCTAATGGCTTCCAAGCCAAATAGAGGATCCAATCATAAAACTATTTAAAAGATAAATAAGATGCACAACATAGTTCATGATGAACATGACTGTGTGTGAGGTGTGATTCTACTTAGTTCCAGATAATAATGTGCACATGCAATATGAGAACAATCAGAGAAATCACGTAAGCAGAAGAAGTAAATGGCAATCTCAAACACTGTTATTTTTATAGTGGTTCAACTACGTGTCTACTTCACTTCCGGCGGACGCACTCAACCCTTGAGTGTACTGGATCTCACTATCGGAGGTTTCAAATCAGGTTCACCTCAAACCAGTACAACCTACTCTAGCCTGATCTAATGTGTCTCCACGACATAAGTTTATGCCCCACACAGGAGCAAGGGTTAACACACAACACCCAGATTTTAGGCCACACAGGCCAAGGATCCACACACGGAACCTGACAGTTTATGCTCCAATGAGCAAGGGTCAACACACAACACCCAAATTTTAGACCACACAGGTCAAAGACCTACACAAGGACCTAAGTTTATGCTCTCCACAAAGCAAGGGTTAACACATAGCACCCCCACATACAATCCCGCCGGAGGCCTCCTATGAGGACTTATAAGGGGTGAGAAGAACCTTTGACCCAATCCTACAAAAGGAATGATCACAAGGGTTCTCTGGTCTCTAATGACTTACAGATAAGTAGATGAGCCTCATTAAGCACGTTGATGAAGATCTCCTCCTTTGATGATGAAGAATCTTCAGCTCCCTTGAACCGCAACACAGATGATGCTCCAATGTAAGGCAACGGGTTGGGTCAAGGTTATGATGGAATCCTATTCTATTAAATGTTTTCCTATATTAGAAACAGAGTGATTCCAATCATCTATGCATTCAAGGTATCTCAGCTTAATGATTTGCAATTAAGATGGTAGCTGCAGGATCCTTGAATGCGGAAGTTTATTCCCCAATCCACTCTATTGAATATCAATGATGAGGGTGGATTAAAGGATGAACTCCCATGAGAGAAAAGGCTTAGTTATATGATCGGGATTTAAACACTCAAAAGCTCTATCTATTTTCCCTACAAACAACCAAAGGCAAACTCTCATTGAATAGGCAAAAAGTTCCAACAGTTATAAAATAATTATATTTTTGACAGAGTTCGATATCATCGAGCAAGGTTTGATATCATCTAACGTATACTCTCAATAGCATCGAATGACCGCTCGATGATACAAACTCATTCTGTCAAACGATTTTAAACCTTTTTACTAACTGGTCGAGGAAATCGAACACTCTTCGATGTCATCGGATTTCGAACTCCGATTTCATCGAAACAAGGTTCGATTCCTCGACATTTGAAAATAAGAGAGCAATTGCCTTTGAAACTGAATAGGTATATGATATGATCGAGCTTCACTTGATATCATCGGAATTTGAATGTCGATGATATCAATGACGGTGTCGATTCATCGATATTTTCAAGGTATTTTCCTATATGCTTGCTGGACAGTTTGTGTCCTATTTCGATGATATCGACCACGTCTTGATATGATCGATATTTGAATATTGATTTTATCGAGTGATCCTCGATATATGAAAGAATTTACTTGAAGACTTGCTAGATAGTTTTGTGTTCCAATCCGATATCATCGAAAGTCTGTCGATATCATCGAGATTTGAATTTTGAGGATATCGAGCCTCTTTTTGATATATCGAAAATCACATGATTTGCCTTAACATCATATTAGATACAACTGACCAGATGTCAATTTTATCGAGTCATCTTGATGAACTCGAGATTCAAAATTCAATGATATCGAACAGTCCATCGATTCATCGATAATTCAATCTAGAATTCTTCATAATTGCTGAACATCTGAAGTCCTCAATTCGATATTATCGAGTGAGTTCGAGGACATTGATAACAGGGCTCGATTTCATCAAACCACGTATCGATAAATCAACAAAGGCAGAAAACTTAGAGATTTTTCTGATTTTGCAAAATAGTTTTCTCACCTAAAACCCTAAGATGTTCTATCCATTTTTATGGGTTTTATATACCTGGTGTTTTGGGACATTGGATGTGAGGCTAAGGTTTACCTTTGACAAGTTCAGGCACACATCTTATTGAGGCAGATGCTTGAACAGTCTTCCTATGGGGCTCCTTTGTCTTGCTAACTCAACACTCACGTTAATTTACAAACCAGGGCACTTTCACCAATGGTACCAGCGGATGACTCCAACGTCAAGACCGAGTGGATACATGAGTGCACGAGTGCTGAATACGGAGGTCGCGTCTCCCACTGTGCCATGGTCAATTGGAAGGGGGTGTGGCCTTACCCGCCCGAGGGTAGGGGCATTGCTATGCTGAGTATGACCAGCTCGTAAATGGGTTCGCTATTGACGTGCCAGATAGGTATTAGCAGGCTATTGGCCAGGCAGATAGTGAAGTTTCTTGCGCTGACTTGGACTGCGCGCCTGGAAAAGGGGCAGTGTCATTTGGAGTGTATTAAACCCTGATGATTGTCCAGAGTGAGAACTGTACTGATATTTAATGCTCTAATGATGAGCTGCATTGGTATGCAGATTTGGATGAGAATTGACATGCTTGAGTTACATCTCGCATCACATGGTCTTGATATGGCCGATAGCATTCATATCTTGCATCGCATAGCCTTGGGACGGCTAATTGCATTCATGTACTCATCAGCATATTCCGCATTACTTGGATATTGTATTCTGAGCACGCTCATATTACGCACACATTCTCACCACCCACTAAGCTTTCTATAAGCTTATGCACGATTGATGCGTGCAGGTGATTCCAAGACGCATCCATAACTTAGTCGCAACAGGAGCGTGCAGTCGAGCTTCAGGAGTTTTCGTTATTATTATCATTGTTTTTCTCTTCATGCGCTTTGTACCTCAAAGTTTTTTTTATCATAGTGGATTTGTGATGTTGTTGGTTGTTGTTTGTGGGTTATGTTTATGGTTATGCTTACTGCGAATCAAATTCATGTTGAAAATTCTCCTTGTAGGATCGCAGGATCGGAACCTGGTGTATGGGTGCCGGGAGCCGAGAATGGGGTACTACGGGGGTTGTCAGCGCCAGATTCGGCGATCAAGAATTTTGTGAGCCCAGTTTTTGAGTTTAGGCGGTGACAGTTGTGGGCCCCACAAGTTGTGAGACAGTGTACCACATGCTATCATAACCCACCATGTTTGTTAGTGTAGACACTGAAAATTGGCGCCCACGCTAATTTAAATGTTTTTGTTTTGGAAAGTGGGGGTTAGTAGGCTGATTTGTGGATGTTAGAGTCACCACTAGCCAATTAATCTTAAAATCCCGCAGTCGATTAGAACCCTCAAAATATGTAAGGTTGGAGAAATCCAAAAACTCTTCTACATTAGATTGACTCTTGGTCTGCGATTCGGGATTCCGGGTAAGGGACCTCTATTACAAAGAGGGAAGGTGTTAGGCACCCTCTTTGCCGGTACAAATGCACGGTCTCTACTTAGTGTGGTAAGAAATCTCATGGGATGAGTGATATGGTCGGATTAGGACTAGGCACACATAGATTTCTGATGCGGCAAGATCCAAGATTTCAGCAAGTCACAGAGTTTACGTCCAATGATGTGTCTAGAGGGTGGATGTGATGATGCTTATGAAAAAAGATAAAGAAAAATAGACTAGATCACTAAGAATTTCTGATGTGATAGGATCCGATGTACAGCAAGTCACAGATCATATGTTCACTAGAGATCTAGACAAGTAGGGGGGTGAAAAAGGGAATAAATGTCATGATGAATGCTTGAATGTAAAATGAATGGATCTTTGGCTTGATCTTGAGTAGGTTAAGCATGGACTGAACGATGGTCAATCCGGGCTAGACCTGGGGATTGGGATGGTTGGGAAGGTAAGGAGTAGGCTAAGAGGATAGCAGAAAAATCTGGACTTGGAGGCTTGGGAGCTCCTCCTCACCCTCACTCTCTTCTTCCCTCTCTCTCTCTCACTTAGCTTTGGAAATGAGAAGTTGTTGTGAAATGTGAAGAGGAGAGGGCAACTTATAGTCTTCTCCAATAGTATTGTTATAATTATTGGGTTTAGGAGGGGCAAAAGCTGATATGGCAGCTTGTGGTTCATTGCGGAGAGAGGAATGCCACATGACATTCTCTAATTGGCTCTTGGAGTTGGTAAAAGGATAAATAGGGTCGGTTGGAGGGGTAGTTTTGAAAGAAAGTTGACTTTCGAATGTTATGATAGTTGTTGCTTAGAGGAGACACACGCTCCATGAGCAGTGGTAGTTGGAGTACCGCCGACGGTAATCGGACTACAGCCGGTGGTAATCGGACTATAGCCAGTGGTAATCGGACTACAGCCGGTGGTAATCGGACTACAGCCAGCGGTAGTCGGACTACCACCTGGGCTGGGTTTGGTCTGAAGTTCATCCAACTAGAGCTGGGTAATTTTTTGAGAGGCGGCGGTAATCGGATTACCGCTTCGGTACAGTTTCTCCTAAATTTTTGCCAGTGGGCCCTTTTTTGGGTCCTGAGAGCAGAACAAAGTCTGTTTTGGATATTTAGCTTGAAATGACTCAAAATTGGCTCGATCATGACCTGAAGTGGCTCAAAAAATGGATTGATTGTGGGTGAAGGTTTGTGTATGCTTTGGCTTGAATGATGACTCGTGATGGCTTAGGTTTGATTAGGGTTTGGATTAGGGTCTTGGCTAGGGTTAGTGTTTAGGCTGTGGTTAAGCTAGGGTTAGGGTTCAGGCTGGGATTAGGGTTTGATTCGGATCAGGGTTTAGTTGGGATTAGGATATGATCATGGTTCTTGGATTATCTTAGCTTTCTCAAGATATTAGCCTGGATGGGGTGTCTACAGATGCCCCTCTTTGGCTGAGATTGCAAGCAACCGAGTGCCAAAATGAGTGGACACCCCACCCTTCTAGTCAAAAAGGGAAGTGATTTGAATCTATTGCCTACCATCGTATCATTGTCAGTTGATTATTTGGAAAAGAGATGACTTGCACATATCATGAGGGTTGAGGAAAACGTTGTGATTGTCCCTGCGCGTTGGTGTTGCATTATGGGTCACCAATCACAACCCTTTCATGTCAGATTATTAATAGCATTGGAGTGTAAGTCTGAAAAGTAGGGCCTTTGCATGTTGGTGTGACTTTACGAGGATTCCCGTACTGTTTGGTTTGTTGTTCCTTTGCTACGTAATCACCCTAAGAGTATTCGATCCATTTGATCGTCAAAGTGGTTAGCTGCCTTGTGCGTTGGTGCGGACTTATGGGGAACTCACTACGTCGACTTAGACTTGATCAAAATTTGCGAATATCCTAGACTAGGTATGTGCAGGTAATCTTTTACCATGTAGTCTACTGATTCTAATACTTTGGTTACAATAGATTGTTATCATTTTGAGTTTGATTATTCTTACCAGAGATAGATCCGCTCATTTCTACTAGCATTCGTACGACTGTTCAGATATAGAGATCGGGCCAATCATACATGTATCATGTATGGATACGATCATCCCCCGGAGAAATCGGAAGGGATCGAATCTTATTTTGCTGTTTGCACTGGCCGCAACTGGAGAATATAGAGGATTCCTCAGTGTACTGAGCGCCACATGCGTTTTTTTTTTTTAAAGTTTGTTTTGAAAACTAATCTCTTTGGAACCAGACTCCTTGGAGATTTTATTTGAAATATTTTTTTTTTTGGATTTTGGAGAATATCTGTTCGATCTCGCGGGTAGGCGTCGTCGTCCGGTGTTTATTTGCGCAAGTTAAGTAAACAGTCACGTCGCCTTCACTAATGAGTTGGTGGGGCTAACGGTTTTTATTTGAAATATTTTTTTTTTTTTTTGAGTTTTTATAACATCCGTTCGATCTCGAGGGAGGGCATTGTCGTCCAATTTTTATTGTACAAGTTAAGTAAACAACCGTGTTGCCTCCACTGATGAGTTAGTGGGGCTAACAGTTTTTATTTGAAATATTTTTGGGTTTTTGTAACATTCGTCCGATCTTGCGGGAGGGCGTTATCGTCCAGTTTTTATTGTACAAGTTAAGTAAACAGCCATATTGCCTACATTGATGAGTTGGTGGGGCTAACGGTTTTTATTGGAAATATTTTTGGGATTTTTTGAAACTTCCCATCCGATCTCGCGGGAGGGCGTCGTCGTCTGGTTTTTATTGTGTAGTGATTTGGATAGAATAGCCAGATGGCCTCCACTAATGAATCAACGGGGCTTATCATGATTTTTTGGAATAAGTCCAGATAGTTCTGTTGCCTCCATTGGTGAACTGATGGGACTTTCGACTGATCTGGTTTTTATTGAAACTGTATCAAAGATATATTTTTGTGATTTTTTCAAAAGGATCCGATCTGTCGTTTCTCACTATAAAGGTTGCGATCGAGATTGGATTCACTGGGGATGCATTTTTTGTATTTTTTTGAAGGGATGAGATTATACATGAAAAATGAAAATGAAATGAAAATTTTTGTGTCAGTATGTCTGTGTGTGCTTGTGTCTGAACTTGTGCCTGGATGGTGGAATCGGAATATTGAACTTAGCCTACGTCAGATCCTGTATTCTGAGTTGTTTACTAGGGATCCCGGTTCCCTGAGAGTAGCGCATACTAGGATCATGCCCCTTGGATTTGGGTAGAGTCTGACAGAATTCTGATCCAGGACCTATCTTTTCCTTGTGTTTCTTCTCTTTGCTCGTTGCCTTGGCTTTCTTTGTACCTGTGCTTTTTGTTTTTTCTTTTCTAGCCATTTTTTCCCGTAACGCCTTTTCAGGTTTTCACCACGACCGACTTTCTCGTCATTTTTACCTATGGCGCCCTTTCGAATTTTCACCATGTCCTAAGTTTTTGTTCTTGCCTGCCCCTTGGTAGCTGTGCTCTTTTACTCTTGGTGCCTTTTTAGGTTTTCACCAAGTCCACTACATGCCCGCTATTTTTACTCGAGGCGCCCTTTCAGGTTTTCACCTCGCCCATTTTGCCTAGGCATGTTACTTTTCTTTTGAATTCTCTTTTTCTTGTATAAAGGCGGGAGGCTAGACTCCATTCATTGTCGGCCGACTGGTGAGCTGGCTGACTTTGTCTTCAATCACAACTGTGAAGCCGTTGACATTGGGTTAAACTATCCTGAGGGAAAATGGGTTGGTGACTTGTGTTCTCACTCATTGGATTCGACTCTTCTTTTCTGTTCTTTTTTTTTGGACTGCGCGCTTTATTCATCTATTTTTGTCTATTTTTTGTTTTTTTATCCTTTATTTTTTGTAACACTTATTGAAAGGAAGGAATGAGGATGGAATGTACTTCAAGATGCTAACCTCTTGTTGTTTGACTTCAGCTTTACGATTGTAGTTGTTGACACAGTCAGGTAGGATTACCCATGTTGTTGGTGTTGATGGGCTCTAGAAGATCATTGCCCCTAATGATGATGAGACGAAAGGGCACCTCTCGGAAGAACTTCGCGAGCAATCAGTAGATCATCCTAAGATGGCTTGGACTTGTCCCCTAGATCTAGTAGGTGCAATGATAAGACATGCATTATTACCATGTTGCTAACCTTTCTTTCAGACTTGCTTGTTGTTGGTCCTAGCGATCGTTGTGCACTTTATGTCTGCAAGATGTAGTTGGTTATATCGAGATTACCACTGGTCATTTTCCTTGACTTCTTTTTTTCATTCGTAGTGATGATGTAGGATGTTGTCGGTGCCCGCTTTTGTATGCCACGAGAATGCACTCATGACCATTAGATGCCTTCGGGTTCATTCTTTCGATGATGTCCACACCTCATAATGGAAAAGGGTTAGGGTGTTTCCAGGTTATAAAGATTTGAAGCATGCACATGGATCCGTTGTACAAGCTTTAGATACTTGAAGCACTTCCTTACATGTTGCAATAACTTATCTCCATCATTCATTAGTAGGACTCCATCGTGGACTTCAGATATGATCTTGACAGGTTTGCTTGATGGGCTTGACTTCTGGCTTCATAGCAGATGGTGTATGACTAGCTCTTCATTCGATTTGGGTAAGGCTTCATAGGAAAATGCAAGGTTAGATAGCCCTGACCTTAAGAATTCTATCATCCTCTACTTGTATTCATGAGGCGAGGATCTCTTGATGTATACTTTTCTAGGAAGCTCAGGGGATCCCAAGTTCACAATTTAAAAATCATCCGTGACGACATTGGCCTTCGCTTCAAACTTTCGGAGGGAATCCTTTAGCTTGGGAGCTATATCATCATTTCCTTCATCGTGGCCTTCATCCAAACCCATGAATTTGAAGTTTAACTCTAGATCGAAATCATATGAGTCGACTTTAAACTTGGGTGTTATAACAAACTCATTTGGCACATCATTGCTTGTAAGTTTTGAAAGATTTTCTATTGTTTTTGTATTTTGAGAAATTTCTATTATTTTTTTGAATTTTGGCAAATATATGATTTTTTGGCATTTTGATAAGTATTTTATTTTTTATGGCATTTCAAAAATATCTAATGTTTTTAGCTTTTGAGAATTTTCTGATTTTTTTTTTTGAATTTTGAGAAAGACGGCGATGTGAACCAGGGATTGCCTGATTGAGGAGCTAAACATTATTTTCTTTTATTGTGCCATCTTGGGGACTGCGAACCAGCTATTGCCCTACGCTCCCTCCCCTTAGGAGGCAAGGCCAGACGGATCAATAGGTGGGCCCTCATTGTCGTGCCCAAATGTTGTGATGAGTTTAGGATTGGGCTCTGAGTTGGTGTTGGATGTCACTTTCCTCAGCTCATCCCTGATGCATTGTGAGTCTTTAGATTCTTCCTGCTCAGGTGGGATCTAGACTGTGGTTGAGTTAATCAGAGGTAATTCTTGCCCCTTGCCCGAGTCATTTCCAAACAGCATAGTTAGGCTCATTCTGCTCATTTGATCCCCCATGGTGGATCTCGGCCTGCCAATCGAATGGATGATCCCTTCTCTGATGGATCTGATTGATGTGTGGATGAAGGGATCGTCCTCCTCTTGCCGACTTTACCCTCCTTCGATCCATTTGTGCTTTGGTACCGCACCCATAGGAGGCTGATATCTCAGTCCTGTCATGCCTGTATTTTCTTGATATTCGAGCTGATAATAAAAATGTTGGTGCTCGACTGAAGGGAAGACAAAGTTTGATATGATGGGACATGCAAGAGGCATGCAATTCATAGGCTCGAACTCAGGACTATGGTATGGGATATCCTCATTGGAGCATTGTTTGTCTATGATCGAGATATCTAGCCCTTGACGGTTGGCTGCTTTTATCAGAAACGGTTGTTCGGGATCATCCAGAATGGTGAGCTCCTTGTCTCTGAACATGTACTTAGCGGTGAAGAGCGGAATAGAGAGCCTTGACTCTATGGATCCAAGACCGATTAAGGAGGAGATGAAATGAAGCTGTGATATCAAAGACCTGAAAAGTGATGGTTGATGCTTTGAGGCTAATCAAGATCTCGACGTTAATCTCTTCCTCAACCTTTCTCCTAGAGGTGGGAACCACTTGCCCTAGATCTTCTCTTGAAGGATTGAAGACTGAGTGGAACTAGGCAAATCCCTTTGAGTAGTAAAATGTCCTTCCTGGAAAGTTACCGCATGATTGAAGCTGGGCCCTGATTTTGTTAGGGCATGCGGTATGTTGATTGAGGAAGGGGCATTTTCTTGGAGCGTGATAGTTGGAACAAGGGTCAGATAGGTAGATGGTGCCCCTTAAGAGACAGAGGATGTATGGATTGGATTGATTGGGGGTGGCTCTGAGGGCACAGAGATTGGATCGGCTGGAGATGCCCCTCGTATACTTAAGGACAAAGAGATTGGACTGGCTGGGTGTGCCCCTTGCATATTTGGAAGTATTGGTGTTGAGTTGGTGGCGATTGCATGAACGGATTGAACTGGATGGCAAGGCAATTCTCACTGAATGATATTAGTGACAGGGGTTCCCAATGAGGTGGGGCTTACTTGATACAGTGGCAGTGGATTCTGGAGGGTGTAATTGGTGGTCGCAACAATAGGAGAGGTAACCACAATCGTTTGGTTGTCAATTAGATCTTGGACCGCATGCTTCAGGGTGAAACAACGGTCCGTTGTGTGGCCTCGGGATTGGTGGTATGCACAGTACTCATTCTCATTATAATTTGGCGGCAGAGGGTTTGGTGGGGACCTAGGCAGTAGCAGAGTAAGTATTTACCTTTGGACTAGCATGCTAGTATCTCACTGTAAGTTTGGGCTATCGGTGTAAACTGCCTAAGTTCCCGGGTCATCCTCATCTGCTGACCACGATTAGGTACTGAGGAATCTCCCTTTACTGTTGTTACTGCTAGTGTCCCTCTTGAGGAGCGAATTGAGCACCTTAGGTAGAGGCGACAAGATTGTCTTCTTCTTTTGGATAGAGGTCAGGAACACTTTTGTTATCATTCTCGTATCCAGTAGACCTTCCTTCTACTATTTGTTGTACTGGGGAGGCCTGATGAGGCCACCAAGGGGAGATTGTCCTAGCCCTTACTCTGACTTCGACTTGTTCCCCCGCACGGATGAGTTGGGTAAAGTTGGCATACGGATAGGAGACCAAGTATTCAGAGATACTCAAGTTTACCGAGTGGATGATCATGTAGATTTGCTCCTCGTCATCAATGGGGGTTTTCATTCTAGTGGCCATTGTCTACCATCATCCAACGTAAGCTGACAATGACTCATCATTCCTTTGCCTTAAGCAGCAAGATCCGCCCTTTTGGGTGCTACATTAAGATTGTACACAAAACGATCAATGAAAGTGTGGGAAAGTTGTTCCCAACTTTTGATTTGATGGTAATTTAATGATGTGTACCAATCTAATGCATCGCCTTTCAAGGATTTTTGAAACAAACGAATAAACGCTCCGTCATTACCTGCTATAGTATTAAGCTCTCCATGGAATGCTCTTAAATGGTCCATAAGACACCCCGTACCATCATACCTTTTGAATTTTGGTACCTCAAAGTTTTGAGGTACCATTGCATCAGGGAAGGGACAAAGATCCCTGAACTTGGCGGATGGGAGATCCACTCCCTGCTACTTCCGTAACTTCCTCTGCATATCTTGCAATTGCTCTCGGAGCTCTTTGATTTCGGAGGGACCGGTTGAGAGGGTTTTGCCCCTTGGAATTAATTGGATCTCTTATTAGCAGGAAGATGTGCGGGAGGGTTGCTCCTGTTTGTATGTTGGGTTGATTCTACAGGAAGAGGGAGAACGGGATTCACTGGAGGAATGAGGGAGAAAGCAAAAGGAGTTTGTGAGATTGTGCTATTTTGCACACTAGGCTGTGTTGCCTGCATGTTTGGTATGACGCCTGGCACCAGGCGAAGCAATAGTTCTTGCATTGCTTTGAGACTTTGGGCCAAGTCATTCATGGTTACAATAGCTGGTGAGTCTGTTGGAGTTATCGGAGGTGTCGGCGCTGGTGCCAATGCCGATGCTTCAGGAGCTAGCAGAGTTGTCGACTCTTCCTCATGGGTAGCCATAACTACATGTGATCGAGTAGTCATAGCTGGGATTAATGCCTAAAAAAGTGTAGCCAAAGATGTTTTTATTTTTTTATTTTTATATATGAATGCAGTGATGAATGTAATTCTGTAGACACTAGAAATCGGCGCCCACGCTAATTTAAATATTTTTGTTTTGGAAAGTGGGGGTTAGTAGGCTGATTTGTGGATGTTGGAGTCGCTACTATCCAATTAATCTCAGAATACCGTAGTCAGTTAGAACCTACGGAATATGTAAGGTTGGAGAAATCCAAAGACTCTCCTACCTTAGATTGACTCTTGGTTGCGATCCATGATTCCTATGTAAGGGACCTCGATTACAAAGAGGGAAGGTGTTAGGCACCCTCTCTGCCCGTACAAATGTACGGTCTCTACTTTGTGTGGTAAGAAATCTCAAGGGATGAATGATATGGTCGGATTAGGACTAGGCACACACGGATTTTTGATGCAACAAGATCCAAGATTTCGGCAAGCCACTGAGCATACATCCAATGATGTGTCTAGAGGGTGGATGTGATGATGCTTATGCAAAAAGATAAAGAAAAGTGGACTAGATCACTAGGAATTTCTGATGTGACAGGATCTAATGTATAACAAGTCACAGAGCATACGTTCACTAGAGATTGAGAGAAGCAGGGGGGTTGAGAAGGGAATAGATGTCATGATGAATGCTTATATGTAAAATGAATGGATCTTTGGCTTGATTTTGAGTAGGCTAAGACATGGATTGAACCATGATCAATCTGGGCTAGGCTTGGGAATTGGGATGGTTAGGAAGGTAGGGAGTAGGATAAGAGGATAGCTGAAAAATTTGGACTTAGAGGCTTGAGAGCTCCTCCTCACCCTCACTCTCTTCCTCCCTCTCTCCCTCTCTCTCTCACTTAGCTTTGGAAATGAGAAGTTGTTGTTGTGAAATGTGAAGAGGAGAGGGCTATTTATAGCATTCTCCAGTAGCATTGCTGTAATTATTGGGTTTGAGAGGGGTAAAAGCTGATATAGCAGCCTGTGGTTGGTTGAGGAGAGAGGAATGCCACATGTCATGCTTTCATTGGCTCTTGGGGTTGGTAAAAGGATAAATAGGGTCGGCTGGAGGAGTAGTTTTGAAAGAAAGTTGACTTTCGGATGCTATGACAGCTGTTGCTCTGAGGACACACGCGCCCCGCGAGCGGCAGTAGTCAGAGTACCACCAGCGGTAGTTGGACTACCACCTGGGCTGGGTTTGGTCCGAAGTTCGTCCAGCTAGAGCCACGTAAATTTTTGAGAGGCGGCGGTAATCGGATAACAGTTTCAGTGCAATTTCTCCCAAATTTTTGCCGGTGGGCCCTCTTTTGGGTCTTGAGAGCAGAACAAAGTCCGTTTTGGATATTTGGCTTAAAATGGCTCAAAATTGGCTTGATCATGACCTGAAGTGGCTCAAAAATGGATTTATTGTGGGTGAAGGTTTGGGTATGGTTTGGCTTGAATGATGGCTCGTGATGGCTTAGGTTTAATTAGGGTTTGGATCAGGGTCTTGGCTATGGTTAGGGTTTAGGCTGTGGTTAGGGTTTAGGCTGGGATTGGGGTTTGGTTCGGATCAGGGTTTGGTTGGGATTAGGATATGATCATGGTTCTCGGATTATCTTAGCTTTCTCAAGATATTAACCTGAGTGGGGTGTCTATAGTTATTATAATCAAGTTGTCCTTAGTGTGGGACACCTGTTGCATGTATCTTATCTACGCCATCTAGCTAGTGGGCTATTGTGGAGCCACCTTGAAATATATTTTGTATATTCATGTTGTCCCTAACTACTCATTTTAAAGCATGGACCCAAAAGCAAGGTAGATCATTGACCCAGGTAGACCACGTGTGTACGGTAGGGCCTACTCACATAGTCCAACGTGTGGGCCCCACTTTGGGGCACTTATTAAGGGCATACCATAACACCCACCTTGATGTATATGTTTTATTTGTATCATACATCTATTTTACTAAACCATAGACCATTTTATGTGCACAGGCCTAAGTGTGGGACCGATGCAAGTCTCAAGTTGGCCATGCCACATGGACATTTAAACTACTAGTAGGGCCCACTGTTCGAGTCCCATTCTTTTTATAGGGCCCATTTAAGGCTGATTATCATATGATATGTTTGATAACATGCTAGTGTACTTAGCCTGATAGATCAACATTGATAATATGTTTAGTGTAATGAATAGCATACCCATTCATATGCTCACACACATCATACATATGCTTGATTATGGATCTAGATGTATTATAGCGTACACCAAACCATGGGGCCATAGTGGTACTCGCATCATGGATAATGCAAGGAAAACCTATACTATATGCCTCATGGCTCATTAGGGACCTATACGAGATAAGGTCACTCTCATGATCATCGTATAACTTGATGCATGACTTGGATAGTATGATATCATGCATTATGCATTATGTATGACATGTTGCATCTACTTCTTAACAACACTAGGGATGTAGTCCCTTAGCTGGGATGTATCTAGTGGATGAGTTACAGACATCGAAAATTATGTTACAACATATTGGGTGCTATAGATGTCCCTGGTAAAAGGCCCTAAACCTTGTTGTACTAGTAGGATATGCCAATGTCTAAACTAAGTGGATTCATGAGCGTACGAGTGCCAACTACCAGTAAGCCTCATCTCCCACTGTGTTGTGGTTGGTTGGGAAGAGGTTCAGCCTCACCTTCCTAGAGAGTAGTGGGCAATTGAGGTCATGTCTAACCAACTTGAAAATGGGCCTACTATTGACGAACCAAGTGGATATTGGTATGCTACCGATGAGGCAAGTAGTGACGTCTCCTACCCTTGTATAGTTGCGTGCTGCAGACCATTGTTTGCATATTGGACCCCAATGATATTACATACAGGAACCGTACTGTGATATGGATTAGACACTAGGGTTGTCATGCTTGTGTTGCATAGTCATATATTACATTTGACTTGATAGGCCTTCGTATTACATACCCTTGGTGGTTGATAGCATTCATGAACTTGGCAACATAATCTTCCATCATTTTTGCTTACTCTGATATTTGTATACTTTTTATATGCATTATGCATGCACACATGCACTCTCTAAGCTTCGTAGTAAGTTTATGTACGTTGTTTACGTGCAAGTTATGCTAGATCACAATAATAGTGAGGCAGGAGCACGTGCTTGATCTTTTGGAGTTTTTTTTTTTACTATGCATTGTATTTCCCTTTCCAGCATTGTTCTTGATTCCTTTTATAAGGGATATATGTAATAATATTTTGGTTTTGGTACACTTGTGGTTATGCTCGTTTACAAAAATAAAAATAAAAAACACCTTTAAAATTCTCCTTATGGGATCCATTTTCGGGACTTAGTGTATGGGCATTGGGTGCCAAAAGCAAGTTACTGCGGAGACTGTTGAATCCAAGCTTGGATTATGGCAAATGAGCTCAAGAAACTGGATTTGGGGTGTGACACATGTGATAATGCCTTAGTAAGAATATCTACAACATGTGATTTGGACTGAATATAGGTTGTGGTAATGTCTTTGGAAGCGATATTCTCATGATGAAATGGAAGTCAATTTCTATGTGCTTAGTCCTCTCATGGAATACTGGATTATTGGCAATGTGGGACACTGCTTGATTATCACAATAAAGTAGCATAGGATCGCTCGAAAATAACTGGAGCTCTTACAACAAGGACTTGAGCCATAACATCTTGCAAACCACATGACCCATGGATTTATACTCCACCTCTACACTGGAATCAACCACCATATTCTATTTCTTACTCTTCCAAGTGACCAAATTTCCTCCAACAAATTACAATATCCTGAAGTAGATTGCCTATCTGTTATGAAACCTGCCCAGTTAACATCAACAAATACATCTACCTAAAGATGGCCATTATCCTGATATAGGATCCCCTTGTCAAGTGCTTTCTTCTGATATCTAAGAATCCTGATAATTGCCTCCCAATACAAAACTTTTGGTTGGTGCAGATATCCAGTCACAATGCTGACAACGAATGCAATATCTAGTTGAGTAATGGTAAGATATATCAACTTGCCTACCATTCTTTTATATCTATCTGAGTCATCAAACAATTCTCTTTGGTCATTTAATAATTTCTCACTAGCCTCCATAGGTGTATTAGCTGTTCTACACCCACGCATGCTAGTTTCCTCTAACAAATACAAAACATACTTTCTTTGAAAAAGATTAGTCCCCAATTTTGATACAATAACCTCATTATAAAAAAAAATCAAAAAGCAACCCTAAATCCTTAGTATGAAAATGCTTATAGAGATGTTTCTTGAGCTCTAGTGTTATCATACCTTCATCATTGTGCTTCATGAAGACCGACTAATCAACCTTACCTTGATAGAAGCCATAAGTCAACAACACCTTATTGAACATGTCAAACCACGCCCTTGGAGAATGTTTTAAACTATACATTGCTTTTTAAATTCTACATACTTTCCTAGTATCCCCTTGAGCAACAAAACTAGGCAGTTGCTCCATATAGACTTCCTCATCTAAGTCTCCATGAAAGAATATATTCTTAACATCCAACTGATAAAGAAGTCAATTCTTAATAGTCATAATATAAATCAATACTCGAAAAGAGTTGAGTTTTGCTACAGGTGAAAATGTCTCTTTATAATCAGGTCCTTGAGTTTGTGTGTATCCCTTGGCTACTAAACGGGCTTTCAACCACTCAATTGATCCATTTGGGCAATACTTGATGGTGTAAACCCATCGATACCCTACAACCCTTTTTCCCATAGGCAAGTTAGTCAATTCCCATGTATATGTGTAATACATAACAACCATCTCATCTTTCATAGCCTTATGCCAAGTAAAATATACCAGAGTAGAAGTATGTGACAAAGGCAAAGTGGAGGGATGAAAGGAAGAACTTAATCAATGATAAGAAATGAAATTAGAGATGGGATGGTGGGTGCAGGATTGACTACCTTTCCTGAACACAACAACTCGATCCATATCAACTGGGGTACAGGATGGACCCACAGGTTTTGGAGAAGATTGAAGAGGGCTTGAATCATGAGAGACAATTGCTTCTCCAACAGATTTTGGTGGTGTAGTAGTAAAATTAGTAGGTGCAGAAAGATCAACCACCGACCGAGGGATACGAGATGAAACATCCATGGAGAGCAACTTCCCCTTACCATTAACATGAGTAAAATGGGGAGAGTCCTCAAAGAGTGTAACATTACTACTCACCTACAGTGACAAGCAATAGGGTCAAAACATGGATACCCTTTTTGTGTACGAGAGTATCCAAGAAACACACTTAACTACTTTGGCATCAAGTTTTTCTTTGTCGAGTCCAAAGTTATGAACCAAAAAAATGCACCCAAATACACGAGCAGGTAATGGGAAATGTTCAAAGTGAGGAAGCATGATAGAAAATAGTGTTTTCCCATTCAACACTACAGATGGAAATTAGTTAATTAGATGGTTGGCTGTGAGAACGACATACCCCTAGAACATTTGGGAACATGCATATGGGTGAGTAAAGATCTATCTACCTCCAACAAGTGTCAATTTTTCCTCCAATAGGTTACTTAAGTGTGTATTTGGGAAGACGTAATGTAAGTGTTATGGTTTCATGCCCCTTTGATTGGATTGTCAAATTTTGTAGTGCCAAAAACTTTAATCTGTGTCTTGTGTAGCATGATGTTATATTTGTTCAAGGCAATGCATCTCATGCACAAGGACAATGCTTCAAGTAGGACAATGCTTTAAGTCAAGTAAAATGATCTACTTCAAGAATTGCAAGATCAAGTACATTGTTCTCTTCTGTAAGCTTTAGAGTTTTTAGAACTACGTTGAAAGAAGAGATCTTGTTCAAGACTCAAGGTGTAGTACAATTCAAGAACTACAAGTTCAAGGTTTCAAAGATCTCAAGTTCAAGCTTCAACATGTGTCGAGATCTCAAGCTTCATGAACTTCAAAGATTACTAATCATCTGAAGAAAAGATTGTTCAATGTCCATACTTCATGTCTCAGGTATGAAAGACCTTAGATTGACGTTAGGGTAGGTCATTTTGAATACATAATTCAAATTAAATCACTATATTAGTGTTTGGTTTGTTCTTCGACTAGTCCTAGACTCTGTTGGACTAGTCCTAGCACTGGCTCGACCAGTCCAAGAAATTCCACAACCAGTCCTAAGTTGTTACAAATTTTCAGAATTTTTTGGTTGAGCTACGATCAGTCCTGGAGTCTGCTCGACCGATCGTGTGAACAGTGTTGACTCGTTCATGACCAGTCCAGCAGCTACGACTTAAACTCCAGCAACCATTTCTGGTTCCTCACGACCAGTTGTGAAGGTCCGTCGATTGGTCGTGAAGTTCCTACGACTAGTCTAGAACAGTTTTATCCGATCGCGCTTAAAATTTCAAAATGCAGTTCGTCCTACGACCAGTCGTAGTGTCCTCGTGATCAGTCGTAGACGTGATTTCTGCAACTATAAATAGAGCATGATTTTCAGAGTTTGGTAACTCAATTCAAGAATAATCAAGGATCAGTTTGAGAGATAAGTTTGTAAACTTCTTAAGTTAGATTGTGCATATTTAATATTCTCTTTTGTCAGCTTTTTATATTTGATTTTGTTTCTGCATTTCAATCTAATTTGAAAGAGGAATTGTTATATTCCACTTCTTATAATCAAAATCAAATAGAGCTAGCCCAACTTGATTTAATTTAAAATCAATTTAGAATCTAGAACAATTTCTTAAGTGAGTATTGGACATTGAACTTCTATTCGAACTTCTACTCCGATTTGGTTCTTCCGGGCTGCAATAAAAGGAGAAATCCAAGTATTTTACATTTGTATAAATCTTCTATGTTTTTGGTTTCTTTGAGATTAAGCTAGAAAAATCTCTAAGTGTTGGTTATCTGAGGAGAGCTAGAAAACTCAGAGTGTGGGGGTTTTTTGAATTGTGTAAGCCCACTTGAAAGACATAATTGTGAAGGTTTTAGGTGAACCTGTGAAAAACCTATTTTCATAGTGAACACTAATATCCCCTATGTGAGGATATTAGGAGTGGAGTAGCAAGCTGTGTGGCTGTTGTTTAACAGTTGGTGGACACATAGGCAAACCACTATAATTCTTTATGTCTTGTGATTTGAATGCTTGCTTATTTTTCTATATCTTTTATCATTCAAAGTTGTGGATATATATGTGGATGTAAATGTTGTAATATTTACATTTTAAGCATTGTGGGGAATGTTGTAATAGTTTAGACTTCCATTCTTGCTATTTACTTTTTATTCCTCTTCAGTTTGAGATATTGATACTTAAACTGTTCTAGTAAGGTTGTCTTGCCATAAACCCTTTATTTTTATAGTGCAAACTTGTCCTTAAAACAATATTTGTATCAACCTCTCAAGACTAGAATTTTAAGGTTCTTTTACATTTATGTACTGTGATTTGTTCAAAGTGCTATCTTTCCTTTATTCATTTAAATTCCGTTGTTAAAAGTCACCCCCCTCCCCAGGACATATACCTTGGCCTTTTCATGTAATCAGAGTTTTATTTTAATTAATGATTAAGGAATAATACATCTCACTCTCTCTAATTTATATCATTAGTCTAATAGAATACGGTAGTCCATGGGACCACCCAAAGATGTAATGTTCCCACTTTAACATAAGGTAAGTAGTGGGGTTGAGAAGGGAGTGGATGCTGTACAATGCTAATGTGAGAATAAACAATATTGATCGAAGTTGGAAGGATGGGTGAATGGTTTTGTCACACAGATCGAATCAAGTGGCTTGGATTGGTATTTTTGAATGCTCAGGTGACTAAGGGTTGGGTTAGGCTAGGATGACCTGGGTTAGACTCCTCTCCTTCTACTCTCATTTACTTGATGGATGGATGGGATGGACTATGGATGGATAAGGGGAAGGGAAAGGCTTTGATGGATTGCTTGGGAGCTTTCTTGGATTTCTAGATGGATTGGAATGAGGGGGTGAGGGCTATTAGTTTTTTGGTAATTGCTGGGAAGCCCAGGGCTTCAAAGGCTAGGATTTGAGATTTCCACGTAGAAAAATCTCGTCGGTTAGATTAGTAGGTAAGGGTGTAATTTAGGCCAAAGGGAAGGACTGCGATGTCATTTTTCGCATGCTTATTATTGAAGCATGAGAACCGCATGCACTACCCACCCTCTCCTGCCAAAGAAGGAGAGCTGCCATGGGCGAGCTACATCTTGGGTGCCACCCAGAGCATGGGAGCCCTCCTGCTTTCATGGGAAGGTTCCCATGATGCCATGCTAGCCTTGGGTCCCATGGGGTGGTGTCTTTGTAGTTCTAGATGCTGATGGGCCTGATTTTGGGTTGTACTAACTGGGTCAATTGGTTTGAGTTGATTAGGTTGAGCTGGGTTGACTAGGTTAACTAATCTAATTTGACTGGGTTAAGTTTGATCAAATTATTGGCCTTAGGTGGGGTGTCTACACTAAGGAAACATCAACTACACAATAATAATATAGAAAACTCAAAATAACCATAGTTAGATAACTAATCATAATCTATAAAAACCTTCTATAAGGATGTGAACACTACAAAGATGACATAGCTACAAAATAGTAATAAAGCATGACTTATTTGAAATGATGAAAAGAAATACTCATTAACACATCAGAATAATTAAGTTCCTTCGGATTCGGTTAAAAATCTTTTTAAAGAAAGAAGGTAACTGAAAAAATCCCATGATGAAAGGGATGTCATATATTCACACATTAGAGTGAATGTAGACTTCATAACCAATATTCACCAATGTATGAAGAGAAGTCACCCATTCTTTTCTAAATTCTCTATGTTCCTTTTCAAATATGAGATGCAACAAGTGGAAATTGGAGTTAAGTAACAACTAGGCATCCATACATATTAGTGCTCTATAACAATAAGCTTGGAAGGAATTAGATGATAACACAATTTTGTTTTTATAGGCATACAAACAAAGCATCACATAGAGTAGGGACGAACATGTCGATCGATAAAAATGGAGCACCAAAATAACACCCAAGTAACAAAAGAAAAATACACTAAACTTTCATTGCCTACGGATGCACACACGAACACACATTGTATCTTTGGATCTTAATATTCATGCAGGCAAGCTTTCTTACTCCCTTGAGATAAATGTCTCATTTATGGAAATTCATACCATTGAAAATTATCTAAATTAATTAGGAGGCATGAATATTCAGCAACCTATACACTCAGTCATATAGATACCCATACGTGTGTCCCAAAACACACCAATTAATAGCTTGTGACCCAGTTCTAGGTTTGTCCCATGCTACAATCTACTTTATCTTCCATTATATATAAAAAAAACAGACCAATAAGGGAAGAAAATAGAAAAAAGAAAAGAAGCTATTGACCACCTTTAGTCTACTAATAAACATAGACTAAATGATCAAATTGAGATACAAATCTCGAATATTCCCAATATCCTTCTCAAGATTACAACAAACCAATCTGCACATCCATAGTTGCCCGCTCTAGCATCTTAGAATCACTCTAGCCATGATTGTGTAATAAAAAATATCAACAAACGACCTATTAGCTACAGGAAAAGTAGCTTAGAGAAATGTTCATTTGCTGAGATATTGGATGGTTATCGAAAGATGGGAATTGCACGTTAGAAAAGGGAGAATCTTTATAAACAAGTGTTTGACAGTAAAATAGTAGTATGTCTAAGTATAGCATCTTCAACACTTCATGGAACTGATATGTTCCACTAATGGGATCTTTGAGAACTACATTAACGATCACCAATAGTAGAATCAATCTTCAAATTTAAAAAGAAAAAGTTTCAAGAATAGAGTAAGGGAAAAAAGTATCTAATTTTCACATCAATTTCTAAGAAAAAAAAGAATAAAATTAACCACATCACCTTAAAATTTTGCAAAATCATAAAAAAGAACATGAAAAATCATCCTAAGTCAAGGGGTATTGATCCTATGCAAGGCCTCGAGAACTCACCGAAAAAATTATATGGTTGCAAATATCAGAAACCCTAAATCCAAACATCGAAATTTGAACCTTTCTATAGAAATTTACCTTTCCTCGCACGGAAACCTTTGTTTTCCATAGAGAAATTTATGATCGAAGAGATATTGTGGATGATGGTGGCTACCTATTTGGTTAGGGCAATGATTGGCGGAGTTGTAACGATGATTGATGGAGTTGTAATAGTGAAGCTAAGAGAGAGAGAGAGAGAGAGAGAGAGAGAGAGAGAGAGAGAGAGAGAGAGAGAGAGAGAGAGAGAGAGAGAGAGAGAGAGAGATGGACAAATTTGAGTTTGTCATGTAAACTTACCCCTAAATTTGCAATAGTCGCAAATGGTGACAATTGTAATGGTCCAAAGTTGTTGGTAATTGTAACGTCCCAAAAAAATACGTACAAAGACCCGAGTACAACCTCAGGCAGAACAACCCAAGGACTGCATCCTGTCATATAATTTAGACGGGATTTAGCTAAGTACTAAATAATCGGTGGATTAAGCTTGGGCCACCATTTGCACAAATGAGAAGGCCTAAAACCATGAGTACCAATGACTCGATGTCATCTTAAGACCTAGGAGAAATCCTAAGAGCCTGTCGCTCTCTGGAGTATATTAAAACTCTGTAACAGGGCTTACACCGCAAGTTTGGGGTTCGATGACCGTGAAATTATAGGAAGATGTCCGTCCTATTGGGCTTGACAACCAATGCGGGAATCAAGCCCAGATAGTGTCCAGAAACGTCTAACTTAAGCCATGAGTGAAGTGCATGAGAAACGCGAATATCTTTAGAAAACGAACTGAAACTTAAGTGAATTGGGTTGTTCGCTCTCATGCAAAGTTGAAGAATTCAGACTGTCAGTTTGTGACCAAACTTCGCCCATGGGGAAAGGAAATTTTCTTGCACATATCCTTATAACCGCGACCCCGATTGAACACGTACGACTGTTGATCTGACATGGGCTCTCCACGGTCGATCGGCTCATCTAATCGCACCAAAATCATGCTCTGACATGGATCCATTGTCAAGGAGTATACCTCACGACGTAGATGAGCTGTGGGCCTCCTTGAGAGCCCTGTTCGTCAGAAACGGCTGCCCACAGGGTAGTAGTATAGTATAAAGTGGCCCTGGGGCCATTTACATCACATCTGGGGCTATAAATAGCCCTCAATTCACTCTCTCCCTCTCATATACGAATTTTGCAAACCCTAGGGGAGAGAGAAGAGCAAAGAGAGAAAAGAGGAAGAGGAAACTTGGGTGGATCGCTTCAACAGTGGAAAATCTTCTCCCACGCACCCACATGCCTAATCACCGCCTCTATTACGCTACCAAACTTCCTTCGTCTATGATTTCGGGTAAGAAATACTAACCCTAATATTGATGTAGAGCTCCAGGATAGTTGTTCGTCAGCCTAGCTAACCAGTTTCATCATTTAGGTGCCTGACGTTTCATTTTTGGAAATGCAGAGTTGGGACTGAGTCCGAGTCGAGCACACTAATGAAAGGTGTGGACTATAAACACTTAGGTTGTAGTTTATCAATGCTTTCATGACAGCTAATGGTTTATGTCTGTCTTGATTGCTGCTATATTGTCTTAAATACGTTGATTTCTGTATGAGATACGTCTATGAATTGTGATAAATAAATGATGCATCCTATGTGTTTGTTAAAATGTTTAAATGAGCAATAGAAAATTTTTAGTGCTTTCCATGGTTACTAATCTAGGATTCATCATTGTCATATGCATGTAGATTTCTCTGTATAAAGAATTGATAAAACATATGTTGTAACCAACGTAGTCTATGTGTTTGATAAATTGTCTAAATGAGAAATTATTGATGAATTATATTTACTACGAATAACTCATTGGACCCGACCCACTTAAAACTCAAACCAATGAGTTTGGTGGGGCCCCACAGAGCGTAAACACCAACCAGAGGGGGGTGGCCACCGCCCGATCGGTGGCACACCACTGGAACCCCCAGCAGGACGCGGCGGCGCCGTGGGATTGGCGGTGCACCACCGCTGGCCTGAGCATGTGGGCCCCTCCCATGTGTGGGGGTCCACTTAAATGACCCTACCTCCCCTCCTCCCCTTATTTTCACCCATTTTCATCTCTTTCCAACCCATCTCCTTCAAAAATCTCACCTCCACCACTTTATTCTTCAAAGTTTT
The DNA here is from genome assembly GCA_021015155.1 of Magnolia officinalis. NCBI lineage: Eukaryota > Viridiplantae > Streptophyta > Magnoliopsida > Magnoliales > Magnoliaceae > Magnolia > Magnolia officinalis. The sequence continues at coordinate 328,946 of JAJHSJ010000019.1, forward strand.
CTAGGTACTTTCGTATTAGACACAAATCCTAAAGCTCAAAGGATGAAGAACTATAATTAAACTAAAATTTACTATAAATAGTAAAAATATAAATAAAATGAACTTTTCACCATTAAACTTATGGAATTTCATAAAATGACTAGGTTATTTAGATAGAGCAGCTTCTCCTACCCTAAAATCATGTATGACATGTCGGGTAACTCATTCTGGATTGAGAAAGACACTCGTTTCAAAAATCGAGTGGCAAATTCATCATCAGGACCACGAAAGGGCCGTCGTGGCACCGCCGGATCGGCGGTGCACCGCCAGATTTCTGCAATTTTCTATGTTTTTCGACCAACTTTAAAAAGTTATATCTCCCTTAATATAAATCGAATTTAGGTGATTCAAAAGCCAGATTGAAGCTTGATAAATCTAGTTTCTTATAAAATTAAGTGAAAAATAAAATAAAAATTTTAATATAGTTAAATCTAGGACACTTTGCCAACTACCCAACTTCTAGAATTTTAGTAATTTTTCTACAACTCCAAATGAACTGAAATTTTGTGGGATGACTTTAAACTTAATGATAAACCACCATAAAAATTTTAAAAATATTTCACTAACTAAAAATATAGAAAATGTTACAAGGAATAAAGACATTAAGGAATCATATAGAAAATCGTTGGTCTTGGACAACTAGTACTTCCCGAATATTTATAATTTTTATGGAACTTCAAATGGAATGAAATTTTATGAAATAAAAGTAATCTTAACAATGGATTACTATAAAAATTATAAAAATAATATGGTAACTAAAGGTGACAAATATATTATAGATAATAGAAGGGTTAAAACCAAAAATTTCTATAACTTCGAATTGCCAATAGACTAGTCATATCTTTTCATATTAAAGTTTAGTATTTGGTGTCTATTTAGGAATTATTTATAATCATACTACGAATTATCCTAAATTTGATTATACATATATATATATACATATATTTTTGTTTAAGTTGTTTTTGTGCAATTAAATTAGGACCCTTGAGTAAGATTGAGTTTCATAATTTAATACTCCGTAAGCTCATATTAGAGGCGAACTATAGTAAAATATTATAAGTTTTTTTTTTATTCTCTTGTGAATTCAAGGTTCAGACCGCGTCAAAGAGATGTCCCTCCTTTTTCCTTTTCCGCGGCCTTATGTTGCTAACATTCCAATCCTCTGAAATATTTTAGAATTCTTGATTCTTCCTTCCCTCTTAAAGTTAATGAAACCAAAGTGCAATCTACTCATAACCCACTAGTCATAAGATTGAAATAGTAATATACATATAAAATTTTATACTATTAGAAACCATTTTAGGATGATCTTTGACCATAGGGATATTAAGATATTTATTAACCCCTACCTTGGTCATAAATTAAAACAAGGACTCTCTTAGACCAAGACTCAAAGGGTCAACCGCCAGCCCTCGCACGTTTTTTCAGCCTCTCTTTTACGATCTATAGCATCGGGGCAACCATACAACCGACCTCCTGTATCCTAAAATAGGCTGCCTCAACGACCTATGACAGCGTTGCCTAACCGGCCGCAATAAGCTTGCGTACATGCACTCACCGCTGAAGCATCTAAATTAGTGGTTATAGTACCGCTAGCATTTGAAGTCACTACCCACGTCCAAGGTACACTTGTATTCTTGTTAGTGGACACCGGGTCCACTGTTTCTATGATGGCATGCTCAATAGTTAAGCGATTAGGGTTAGACACTACTCCTATGATTGGGGTGAGAGTCATCGCCACAGCAGAAACCTTCTCAGACGCCACTAAGCTTTATAAGAGTTGCTCGATAGACTTAGGGAGCAATGGTGTGCATTGACTTAATTATAACCAAGATATATCATTACGACGTCATCCTTGACATAGATTGGCTCACCAAAATGAAGGCAGAAATCAATTGTGAAACTAGATTGGTGACAGTCCATGGGCCCGAGGGCATGACCTTCACCTTCCCAGTTCAGGTCAGTTGTCCCTACCGCATTCTTTGTTATGCTTCCCTATTGAAAAATTGTGTTGGTCTATCACTTGGGCACACGCCAGTAGTCCAAGATTTCACGGGCGTGTTCAGAACGATCCCTGGACTACCTCCTCAACGCAAGATCGACTTTACCATCGACCTTATACCAAGTGCGACACCTATCTCCTTATCAACTTACCGCATGCCTCTGTGTGAAATGGAGGAATTGAGGAAGCAGACTGATGATTTATTGGACTCGGGCTTTATATGGCCGAGCGTATCTCCTTGGGGAACACCTGTGTTGTTTGTGAAAAAAGAAGGATGGATCGATGCAGTTGTGTATAGATTATCGCAGGCTAAATCACGTCACGATAAAGAACAAGTATTCTCTGCCTAGGATAGATGACCTGTTCGACTAATTGAAGGGGGCGCATTATTTTTCTAAGATAGAGTTACAGTCTGGGTATCATCAGTTGCGTGTCAGGAGTGAATACATGCAGAAAATAGCTTTCAGGACTAGCTTCGGGCACTACGAATTCCTCATGATGCCGTTTGGACTTACAAATGCACCGATCGTATTCATGGATCTCGTGAACTGGGTGTTTCGGCCATATCTTTACCGATTTGTCATCGTATTCATAGACGATATTTTAATATACTCAAAGAGTCGAAAAGATCACGAAGAACACCTACGAGCAGTCCTTGATACTCTTAGGCAGAATCAGTTGTTTGCATAGTACCGAAAATGCGACTTTTGGAAGGAGGAAGTCAAGTTCTTAGGACATGTGATTTCCAAGGAAGGAATCATCGTGGACCTTGCTAAGGTGACCATGGTACAAGACTAGGAGAAGCCCGGCTCAGTTACAGAAGTGAGGAGTTTCCTCGGACTTGCCGGCTATTATCGCCGATTCATTAAATATTTCTCCAAGATAACCCTGGCCATTATCTCATCTTACTCGGAAAGATCTTAAATTTTCTTGTAATGAGAAAGTAGAGGTAGCCTTTCAAGAATTAAAGGACAAGTTGACGTTTGCGCCCGTACTAGTGCTACCAGAGCAAGGAGTCAAATATACTATTTACACCGACGTCTCTCGAGTCGGTTTGGGGTGTGTGCTTATGCAGAAGGATAGGGTGATCGCCTATGCCTCTCGACAGTTGAGAAAACACGAAAAAAATTACCCCACTCATGACCTAGAGTTGGCGGCAGTCATTTTTGCACTAAAGCTTTAGAGAGATTAGCTCTACGGCGAGGAGTTTAAGCTCTTTTGCGACCATAAGAGCCTCAAATACATCTTTACACAGAGGGACCTGAATATGAGGCAGCGCCATTGGATGGAGACATTGAAAGACTTTAAGTTTGAAGTCTCCTATCATCCTGGCAAGGTCAACCTTGTGGCCAATGCGTTGAACTGCAAGAAAACTGTAGAATTTGCAGCCCCACTGATGGTAGGAGAGTGGAATGTGGTGGAGTTCGTGTGAGATTTAAAACAGAGGCTGACGGTGGAGGAGCCATTCGAGAGCGTCGCACATTTCCACTGCAACCATTTATTAATGACCGAATCATTGTTGCTCAGAAGGAAGATGAACTATTGTTAAAGATGAGAGAGCATGCAAGTGATAGTGAAAAATCAGAATGGAGGATTGGCTTAGATGGAGGTTTGCAGTATCATGGCCACCTATGCGTCCTGAACCTTCATGACTTGAAGAGAGAAGTTCTAGAGGCCGTCACAATTCAAAGTTGGCAATGCATCCAGGTAGTACAAAAATGTATCGGGATGTGAAGCGTTCGTACTGGTGAGACAACATGAAGGCCCAAATAGTAGATTTTGTGTCCTGATGCCTCACGTGTCAACAGGTCAAGGTCGAGCACCGCCGACCCCCGAGTTTACTTCAGCCCATGCCCATAGCTGAATGGAAATGGGATTTCATATCTATGGATTTCATTTTTGAGTTACTAAAGACAAGGAAAGGCCATGAATACATTTGGGTAATTGTGGATCGGTTGACGAAATTGGCCCATGTCCTCGCGATTCGAGTTTCTAATTCGGTAGATGACCTAGCTAAGATGTACATTAAGGAGATAGTACGACTGCACGGAGTTCCTCTTGAGATTGTGTTGGACAGAGTCACATGATTCACGTCTATGTTCTGGACTCGAATACAAGAGGTGATGGGGGGTGAAACTGAAATTTAGTACGCATTCCACCCTTAGACCGATGGCAGACAAAGCGGGTGAATCAAATACTTGAGGACATGTTACGACCGTGTGTACTTGACTTCAAGGATAGTTGGGATGACTGTCTCCCTTATGCCAAATTTTTCTATAACAACAGTTTCCAAGCAAGCATTGGTATGCCTCCTTACGAAGCCTTGTATGGACGCCCATGTTGGGCTCCGCATTATTGGGCGGAAGTTGGTGAGAAGCGCTTGGTTGGCCCAGATCTGGTTCAGGCGACCTCAGAAAAGATCAATATTATTAGGCGTCGACTCCTTACAGCCCAGAGTAGGAAGAAGAGCTATGCAGATAAGAGATGCAGACAATTGAAATTTGAAGTTGGGGACCATGTATTCCTTAAAGTTTTCTCAATGAAGGGAGTACTTCGTTTTGGCAGGAAAGGGAAACTCATGCCGAGGTTCATTGGGTCATTCCAGATTTTAGACCAAATGGGTGTGGTGGGATACCGTCTCGCCTTGCCCACACCACTCGCAAGCATACACAACGTATTTCATGTAGCGATGCTAAAGAAATATGTTCCCGACCCTATCCATCTTATCAAATGGGAGCAAGTGCGGCTAAGGGAAGACGCTACCTATGTATTGTGGCCAACACGTGTTCTAGATAGGAAAGAAAAAGTGTTGCGTAGTAAGGTCATCCCACTTATGAAAGTGTTATGGACACACCACACTGAGGAGGAGGCTATTTAGGAAACGAAAGCTGAAGTCCGTAAGAACTACCCACAAATCTTCGAGGAGTATGAAAATGTACTAATGTCGGGGACAAAATTTTTCTTTAACAGAGGTAGATTGTAACATCCCAGAAAAATCCGTACAAAGATCCAAGTATAACCTCAAGCAGAACAACCCAAGGACCGCATCCTTTCGTATAATTTAGATGAGATTTAGCTAAGTACTACATAATCGGTGGATTAAGCTTGGGCCACCATTTTCATAAATGAAAAGGCCTAAAACCATTAGTACCAATGACTCGATGTCATCTTAAGACCTAGGGGAAATCTCAAGAGCCTGTTGCTCTTGGGAGTATATTGAAACTTTGTAACGAACCTTAGACCGCATGTCGAGGGTCCGATGACCGTGAAATTATAGGAAGATGTCCGTCCTATTGGGCTTGACAACCATCGCGGGAATCAACCCAGATAGTATCCAGAAACGTCCAACTTAAGCCATGAGTGAAGTGTGTGAGAAACGCGAATATCTTTAGAAAATGAACTGAAACTTAAGTGAATTGGGTCGTTCGCTCTCACGCGAAGTTGAAGAATTTAGGCTGTCAGTTTGTGACCAAACTTCACCCATGGGGAAAGGAAATTTCCCTACACATATCCGTATAACCGTGGCCCCGATTGGACACATACGACCGTTGATCTGACACGGGCTCTTCACGGTCGATCGGCTCATCTGATCGTACCAAAATCATGCCCTGACATGGATCCATTGTCAGGGAGTGTACTACATGATGTAAATGAGTTGTGGGCCTCCCTGAGAGCCCTGTTCGTCAGAAACGGCCCCCCATAGGGTAGTAGTATAATATAAAGTGGCCCTGGGGCCATTTACTATCAAGGCTATAAATAGCCCTCAATTCACTCTCTCCCTCTCATATACGAATTTTGTAAACCCTAGGGGAGAGAGAAGAGGAAACTTGGCAGGATCGCTTCAACTGTGGGAAATCTTCTCCCATGCACCCACGTGCCTAATCACTGCCTCTTTTACGCTACCAAACTTCCTTCGGCTATGATTTCAAGTAAGAAATACTAACCCTAATATTGATGTAGAGCTCCAGGATAGTTGTTCGTCAGTCTAGCTAACCAGTTTCATCATTTAGGTGCCCGACATTTCATTTTTGGAAACGTAGAGTTTGGACCGAGTCCGAGTCGAGCATACTAATGAAAGGTGTGGACTATAAACGCTTAGGTTACAGTTTATCAATGCTTTCATAACAACTATTGGTTTATGTCTGTCTTGATTGCTGTCGTATTGTCTTAAATATGTTGATTTCTGTATGAGATACTATAAGTGTTATAGTTTCTAGCTCCTATATTGTTAAATTTTATGGTGTTAAAACATCTCTTGGAATCTGTGTCTTGTGTAGCTCATCTACATAATGAATTCTGTGCATCTCTCAAGGACAAGTGTCTTTTGTTCAAGAACTTCAAAGGCAAGTGTACATGTTCATGTTTATGTACAACATCAATTGTGAATTCAAGCTTTCGATTTCAATCTTCGAGTTTCAATTTCAAGACAAAGCTTCGTACAAGTCAAGACAACGTTCCTAGATTTTAATACTCAAGTTCAAGCTTCAACTTTAGTCAATTTCAAGCTTCAAGAGTCTCAAGTTCAAGTTTCATCTTATGACAAGATCTCAAGCTTCGCGAACTTCAAAGATCAACTATCAACCAAAGGAAAAGAAGTTTCAATGTTCATACATCACTAACAAGGTATAAGTGACCCTAGATTGACTTTAGGGTAGGTCATTTTGAATACATAATTCAATTAAATCATTTTATAAGTAAATACACTATTTCTCAACTAGTCTTGGACTCTGTTCGACTAGTCCAGCACTACTCGACCAGTCCAAGAAATTTCACGACTATTCCTAAGTTTGTTGCAAATTTTTGAAAATTTTTGTTAGGCCACGACCAGTCCTGGAGACTGCTCGACTAGTTGTGTGAACAGTGCTCTACTCATTCTCGACCAGTCCTGGAGACTGCTCGACTAGTTGTGTGAACAATGCTCTACTCATTCTCAACTAGTCCTGCAGCCATGACTCAAAGTCCAGCAACTAAATCTGGTTCCACACGACCAGTCGTGGAGGTCCCTTGACCAGTCATGAAGGTCCTATGACCGATCGTAGAATGGCTTTACCCTATCGCGCTCAAAATTTTAAAAATCTGTCAGTTCTACAACCAGTCGTGGTGTCCTCAGGACCAGTCGTGAACACGATTTCTTCACCTATAAATAGAGCACGAATTTCAGAGTTTTTCATTCAATTCAAGCTAAATCAATACGCCACTTTGAGAGATAAGTTGTGATCTTTTTAAGCTATATTGTGCTCATTTAATATTCTCTTTTATTAGCTTTCTTTGCATTTGATTTTGAATTTTTGCATTCCAATTTTATTTAAAAGAGGGATTGAAGTATTCCCATTTCTTGGAATTAAAATCATATCAAGCTAGCCCAATGTGCTTTAAATCTAAAATAAATTTAGAACCTAGAACCATATCATAAGTGAGCTTGGACATTGAACTTCTATGTTGAATTTCTACTTCGACTTGGTTCTTCCTAGCTGCATAAAAAAGAGAGTATCCAGGTATTTTACATTTTTCTAAATTCCTTTGTTTTGGTTTTCATTGAGATTGAGCCAGAAAAATCTCACTATTTTGGTTCGTTTGAGGTGATCCAGAAAACTCAGAGTGTGGGGTTTTTGAATTGTGTAAGCCCACTTGAAAGACACAATTGTGAGGGTTTTAGGTGAACCTGGAAAAACCTATTTTCGTAGTGAATGATAATATTCACTGTGTGAGGTATTAGGAGTGGAGTAGTTGTGTGGCTGTTGTTTAACAGTTGGTGTGCACACAATCGAACCACTATAATTCTTTGTCTTGTGGATTGAATGTTTATTTATTTTTGTGGATGATTGTAATTTCCCTTTTTGCATTGTGAAGAATGTTGTAATTTCTTTTACGCAAGTGTGGAGAATGTTGTAATAGCTTAGATTTCATTTCTTGCTATTCATTTCTTTATTCCTCTGTATCAGTTTGAGTTTTTGATACACAGACCGTTCTAGTAAGGTTGTCCTGCCATAAACCCTTGGTTTTTATGGTATAAGGTTGTCCTTAGAATAACATCTGTATCAACCTCTCAATATCGTTGTTTTAAAGTTGTCTTTAAATTCAGCATTGTGGGATTGTCTATTGCTATCTATATTTAATTTATTTAAATTCCTTTGTTAAAATTTTAATTTGGCATAGTCCTATTCACCCCCCCACACCTCTAGGACATATAGCTCGGCCTTTTCAGATACGTCTATGAATTATGATAAATAAATGATGCATCCTATGTGTTTGTTGAAATATTTAAATGAGTAATAGAAAATGATTAGTACTTGCCATGGTTACTATGAGATCCGACCTGAGTTCGCATGTGTGTGTGAGTATGCATCTCGTTCATCTTGGTCCCACGGTCCTACCAGTCGAATTCCGGCGACCCGCGACCATCGGATAGTGTTTGTAGTCATCCTTAAGTTCGGTCACGTAGACCCAACTTGGATTGAGCCGAAACCTATGCTATCTTGTTCGCATTGCCGTTACGGTTCCGATGTCGCGTCTTGTGCATCCATCTGACGTGTAAATCATAAGATGTAGGCAATTCAATTCTACCCCTTGATAATGATCATGTGGCCCTCCTAGTGAGGAGAGCACATTTTTCAAGGTGACCCACTCCCTTTTTGGTGTAATTTACAACAAACACCACACACACTACCTAGAGTTCCATCTCACACACCACCTACCTTTAAACACCACCCACATGCCTACTAACCTATTAAACTTACAACTTTGGTTGTACCTCCCTACTTGCAATCATCTCCCCTCTCTAACCAAGGTAAGAAAGCAATGATTGCTTTACTTAAAAGGATTTTCTCCTCTTTTTCCCTCATTTTCTTCTCTCTCCCATTGCTAGAACCTCCAAAACATCTTACCTTACTGAAAATTCTAGCCACATTTCTTCCATCTCCCTCCTCATCTAACCCTCCACTTCCCATCCTGACCCTTCATCCATAGTCCTTGAAGCCTAAGGATTTCAATGCATCAAGAACTTTGAAGATCTAAGCAAGGAGGGTGCTCTCCTTAGCTTCTTCTCTCTTTCTTCTCTTTTCTTTCTTTTCCTTAAATGCATGGAAGCATGTAGGACCCACCAATCCATGGTGGAGGTCCTACATGGTTCCTAAGATGAAGGCCATGGGCCTATATCCTACTCATTTCCTTCCATGGTGGGCCATTCTCCATGGACCCATTATGATGCCTTCTCCTTTATTCTTATATCTCATAGGCCACCTGTAACATCCCATCCGACTAGCACAGTGCCCTGGGGCATCCATGTAGGATTTATCGCAGGATCGTTCATTCGTAGTACCCGTGGTGGGGTACTACGAGTTAACTAACTTAGATTTAGCCCATTAGTGTAGACTAGTCTGGTCATGATCGGACCAAGTGCGGCCCGCCAAGCCAGAGGGCCTGTTCACACTTAACAACAGCCCGTGTGGGCCACCCAACGACCGAGGAGGGTCAGAAAAATCTGAAAGTTTAGGAAATCATAGATCTCACTGGGCTTGTGGTCCATCGTGGACTGCGGACCTAGTGGACACTTAGAATTGGGATCTGGCAGTTGCCAAATGCACCCCACTAATGCCAGATTGAAATCTGACACTTTTAAATAAGGTCGATATACCAGGCGTTCCAGCCATTGGATTTCTTCCAAATTTGCGGTGACGGTTTAATGTATTTTTCTACACCCGTCCACCAAATCTGGAACCCGATTGTGGAACGGTGACCATTGATTGCAAATCAGACCCGTACGATCAAACCCCATATTCGATCGCTCCCAGATTTTGCATGGCCCTTCATCGGGCCATGGATCACCTATCCTGTAGATTTCATGGCCAGATGGCCACCAAAACTGCTCCAATCACCGAAATGGGCTCCACAGGGTCACTTAAAAGTCAAAATCATATGCTCAGACCCCATGTCCGTTCATCCGTTTGTTCCCAGGTTTTATATGGCTCCTCACCGAGCCATAAGACACCTACACACCAAGTTTGGTGGCCAGAGGGGTGTTAGGGCCGCCCCAACACCAATAAGGAGTCCCATAAGGCTATTTTGGGAAGATGTTGAAGCTTGGGGCCAAAAGACCCAAGTCTAGGGAATAAACCCTAGCTCTCTCATATCTCTCTCATTTCCTACAACCACCAAAGAGAGAAAAGGGGAGAGTAAGAGAGAAAGGAGTGAAGATAGTGAGAGTGAAGGAGCTAGGGTGGACCCTAAATCAAGGTGGGGCCCAAAGGAATCAACCCTTTCAAACTCCCTACCTCTTCTCAAAGGAGAAACTCTCCACCAAAACCTCAACAATCGTCCATGACTCGTCTAAGTAAGATCCTTCATTCTTCTTCTTGAAAATCCATGTATTAAGAAGGATTGGCTTGGATTTCTCACATGCAAGGGCTTCTTTTAGGGATTCCAGCCGATCGACCTCAAGCCCTCTTTTCTAGAACGTTTTTCAATCTCCAATGATCCATAGCTGCGGACTATTGTTCTTAGGTGGCCTAGCACCAATTTTAGTGTGTGTTTAATGATTTTGGTTGCTTGAATGCTAGGTTTGGAAAATCTAGAGAAACCCTAGGACTTGCATGTTTGTTAGAATTGTATGTTTGGCTCTCATATGATGTTGTTCTTGCCTCTCACATGATTTTGTGTATGTACGATTATATGCTCATGCCATGTTTGATTTTCTCATATGATGTGCCCTATAATATGTATGATCCCTTGATTTTTGTGTGTTTTAATTCTAAGGGAGGAAGGAAGTGCTTAACTTCCTCATCATCCCACACCGCACGCACACACCTTGTTCATGACATTATTAGCTTTACATTTTAGTAGAGATTTAGAATTTTATGTTGAGAAGCATGAGAACATGATGTTGTTTATGTTAGATGATGCTTGGGTAGTTGGCATGTTATGGATCCCCTTCACCCTCTTGGGTTAGTCAGGAACATGATGAGAGATGGTAGTCCCATCGGTAGGACTACACTAGGGCTAAATCCGTGGATTAGGCGGGAGTGTTCGGGTGGCTGTAGTTCAACTACATGGGTCCCTTGTACCCGAGGTCATTCGCCTCATGCTCGCCTGACTCGTGCGGTCTAGCCTATTGTCTAACCAACCTTGTTTGTTAACCCTATTTGCTCACCTATGTCTGGAACCTGGAATACCTTATAACCATTGTAGTCCATTGATACTTAGATTGTAACTGGTTCATAGTCTCGTGAGCCGGGTATGGTGGAATGGGACACTGTGTCCTATCTGTCGGCCTATGCTGGGGTGTCGCGCCTCCCCGTAGTGACCGCGAGCGATCCCTTTCTCTCAGCACTCCTCATGTGCTTGAAGTCGGGGATGAGGAACCCGACGGGATCACGGACCGTGGGGTCTCGGCCTCACCCATTGATGGGGCCTTAGCCTTGCAACTAGTTTAGGGCATTGATACGTGGGGTGTATCAGATTCCTCAACCTGCTGGATGAATGGACTTAACTAATAACTCGGCTGACACTATCGCATTGCATCGCATTAGTTAAGGTGGTGGCTCGAAAGTCGAGGTCACTCTGAGGGAGTGTGGTCATATGCGATCGTTAGATGGAGTCGCTCGAGGGAGCGTTGTGATGAGGGCATGCATTATATCATTGTATTGCATGTGCATTTAATAAGAGTTGTAGGTGTTGATGATTGACTGCTTTTCATTAAGTACATATTACAATTGATGCCTATTATAACTTAAGACTAATAGTACGCACTGAGTTGATCACTCACTCCCACTCTGGGACAGTGTTTTAAAACACCAACCAGACTCTCTCATAGATGCAGGGGAGGCAGAACAGGTGGAGTATGGCGATGCTACTGCCGATGGGAGGAGGAGTTGTCATATTTCCAACTGATGGATGGTTCTCCGCCAGCTTGAGAGGCAGGATCGGATCGCTGAGTAGTGGGCTCGGTTCTATTCATTTTTGGACTCGATATTTTTTTCGAGATTTTGTTGAGTGTCACCATGTACGACCCCCTTATTCTTTTGGACATGTATATATATATATATATATATATATATATATTATATATATATATATATATATATATATATATATATATCTATATATATATATATATATATATATATGTATGTATTTACTTTTGGTCTCTTCATTTCAGTAGACTTGTGTAATTGTGCTTCATGTTCCAGGATTCTCCAGACTACGCATTGATTGGATTAATTACATAATTAACGGAAAACTGGTCATAAGTGACCCTGGGAACTCGGGAGTTGAGTGTATACACGACCCCCAATTTCTAGGGCGTTACACCACCTAAGCCTTTGCATGTATGAAGGGAGTGTGTCCCTACCCTCCAGCAAATTATCTTGATGCATAATAGCTTGCATGTAAGTGTATACAAAGTGGATGGTATGGATTATGGAGTCGATGGTCTATTAGTGGCAGGACCTTCCACCAATGGCCGATTTACTTCTTCCTTCTCCCTTTCTCTCTATTTTTCTCCTGTGTACTCTGATGATGTGTGGCCCACCAAGGAGAGGTCAGTAACATCTCAGACCCTTAGCTAAATGGGAAGCCCAAGCCCACTTTGACTAGCTGTCCAAGCCCACCATGCATGCATGGTTTGGGTGGCCTCCAAAATGGCTTTTTCATGGAGGTCGGAGTAAGCTCCTGGGTGTGGAATTTTGTTAACCCATCAAGGTGGACCCCACATGTTGAATCAGGGCCATAAACCCCTTTGATTAATTTATATGGGCTAAAATATGGACAGCATATGTTGCTGTCCAGATTTCAGGCCCAGTTTGATCATGACTTTTGAGTTAATGTTTGGATCTGTTTGCATGTCTTTTTCTCCCAAATTTCTTTGGGGGTTTTCTAGATTTTGGACCCCACTTTGATGTGGAATGGGGCCCACATCATTTCCCCCATGCTTGAGGCCTATGGGATGGGCCAAAGAAGGCTGATTGTCCAGAAATTTCTGGACAATTCAACAACATTGCATGTTAGAAATGCTCATTTTCCATCTTGATTTGGGAGTAAGTGGGCCACTCCAGTGGACCCCACTTTCTTTCCATATGTGGGACCATCAAACCCACCAACTTTTCAATAATTTGGGCAAGTATAGGCCCACCCCATGTGGTGCCAAACATGGGACAACAGTATTTTCTGCACCAGCAAATTTTTTTCTGATATTCATTGCTGACCATAATTTATATGAATTAAATAAAATACTTATACTACCTTTAAAAAAATTTAAATTTTACAGAGTAGTTTCCCATCCATGTTAGGACCTACCTGCAAAATTTTAGGGCCAATGGACCCCATTTGGGCATCCAAAAGGGTGGACCAATATAGAGGGCTGCCAGAAATTTCTGTTGTGTAGTCCAGCAGCATAGTTCCATAAAAATAAATCTTTTTAAAATATTTTCTCAGAAGTTGGGCCATGTTTATTGGTCCCACATTGTTTAATACTTGATGAGGGACCTTGGGTCCAAATTTCAGGAATTTTGGAGGCCCAAAACCCGCCCATTTGGATGGCCCAAATTCAGGATAGTTATTTCCAGCAACATTTCACCCTCCACAGATTGTAACTCCGAAATTTATTAAAATAATTTTGAGTATCAAAAAATTATAAAACTTTATAGGGAGGTGATACACCCATGGTAGGACCCACCTACAAAATTTTACGACCAATGGACCCCTGTGCACACCATGCCAAGGGCCGGAATGGCCCACCACATTGCCACGTCCAGGTCTGTCCGATTTTCTGGACAGACTGTCTTCTAAAAATAAATTAAAATACATGTAGTTATCCAAAAATTATGAAATTTTGTGGAGTTATGGTACACCTATGGATGGACCATCCTACAAAATTTTAGGACCACCAGGCCCCTAAACTGACCGTGGTATGACCTACAAATTGGGTCAGTTTTGGGCCAAATACCCAGGCCCATAGGACTACCCACCATGGGACGCCCCTACCTTGGCTGCTAGGCCTTCATTCCAGCAGCATGGCCTACTTGAATATATGTGTTGTATATTTCTCCTCTCATCTGGTAGGGTCCATAGTGATTTGTGTGGGCCATTAGAGAAATAAATATACTATAAATAAATTTTATTAAATTTCCAGCAAGCCCAGATAATGGGTAGGCTGGAATTTTAACATTTGGCCCAAGGTTGCTACCCACAAATGTATGCTTTGGGGCAGTATGGCCCACCATATTTGGGGACATTATTACACATATCTTTCCCTATCTTGATTAGATTTTTGGGCTTAATTAGTCTTAAGGCCCACCTTAAATGAGTTTTATTAGAACAATATTCATAATTGGCTGTTGGGTTTCCTAGGCCCAATGTTTTGAAACTTCCTTGATAGACCCCTGACCTTTGGGCCTATATTTAATACACTATTGTGATGAGTTTTATTAGTCAAAATACTCAGGTAGTTGGGCCCTTGCTTGCCCATTAAAGTAAACCATACTTGGGCCGAGATGTGAGGCCCAACTTACTTGTTTTAAATATAAGGATCACCCATACGTTGAAATAATGGGCTGCCCATTAGGCCCACCACAATGAGTGGACTCATGATCTTTATGGTTGGGCCCAACCTTGCTTGAGGGCCCACCATATTTCCTATGTGTTGGGCTTTGAGTATAAGCCCATTAGGACATGGATTGCCTTAGGCCTTGGGCTTTAGTTCATGTTCGAGTAGTGGCGGGCTATCTCTTGGGAACCAGTTGAGGTTGGATGTCCTCCTGGGTGATCCTAAGGTAGGCCCATGGGTTTCTCTATGGATGGTTAAAGGCCCACCATAGACCCTAGGCCATTTGTTTAAGACTCAATGTGTATATATGTGGAACCTACCTTTGCGCATGTTTGGTCTAGGCCATCCAAGCCTTGGATCGCCTGATTGTGGATGCACTCTCTGCCTTGGGTTGCTGTTGGACTCACAATCCAGTAGCAGGCCCACTTGATCTTTTCATGATATATACACACCCACCATATTGAGAACTTGTGTACGTGTTGCATGCTTATGTTTTCTTATAATCTTTGGTCTTAATCAGTGCATTCTTTTGGGTCACCTTTAGTGATCACATGAGGACCCCATCTTAGATCAGATTTTTGGGGCATCCCAAGGGCCCAGAGTGGGTTAGGACGTCCTAGCTTAGCACAACCATATATTGGGCCAACTTCCACCATTTTGATGGACTTGTGGACTAAGATAAAGATAATATTGGGCCCTTGGTTACCCATTTAAATTGCTAGTTATTAAGCTGATGTAGTTGGGCCCATTTCATCATCCAAACTTAAACTTATTTTTGGGTCGTATATTGTGTACGCGGGCTGCCCACCAAGTCCAACTTAATGCATGGATTTTATAGCCATTGGGAATTGAGCGTTGGGCCTTAATTTCCCTCTTGGGGCCTATGTTATTAAAAGTGATATTATATCTTTTTATGACCTATTATGAGGAAAATATGTATGTGGTTACCTTTATTTTTATCTTAAATGTTGGTCTTGGGCCTTCTATCCATATAGTTCATGGTTGATATATCTTTTTGGGGAATGGTGGTTAAATGTCCCCATTATGGTCCCCTCTAGGCCCGGTTGTATTTAAGAGTGATTGGATACTCATCTTAGACTCTTGCTAGGCTCATTTCTATATTACTTAGACCCGTAGCTTGTTGTAACATCCCGGATTTTCGCCAACCTGGAATTAGACGTCCTTGGGCGATGGGTCAATCCTAACACAGGTTTAACTTCCCAAACGCTCAATTAAAGCCTCAAATCCCTTTTTAAAAAACACAATTTTCTTCACCAAATCCCACCCCCCCCTTCACTACCTTGTGCTTTCAATTTTTCAAAGCACTTTCGCCCTAGACACTATCTTAAAACTAGCTAAGTAGTAAAACTTGGATCACTTTATATACAAACTGCAAAGGCCTGAGTACCATCTCAACCAGAAAACAATTAGGATTAAATCCTTTAGAAATTTACAAAGTTAACTAAGTGCAAAACTCGATTAGCCATGAAATCCGTTGGGATCGCTTTAAATACGATCTGCAGACCCAAAACTTGCAAAATCAGTGACTCTGAGGTTACCCTAAGTTTAGACCCCAAAACTCATTTCCCGTCTGCTGTCGGAATGAAACGAAACTTCGTATTAGGTCTAGACCGCACATCGGGAGTCCGATTAACATGAAGCTAAGGAACTAGGACCGCCTCAATGGGCTTGACAATCATCTCAAAAATCAGATCCAGCCGATGTCCCACGGCTATTCGTTTCGATCCGGAACGAGGGAGTGTGAAAAACACTATTCCCATTCCAAAATAAATATCTGGAATAGTGATCTGGACCATTCGCTTGCGCATCAGTATTAAGCAACCAGACTGTCAGAATCAGACCAAATTACACCCTCGGATCAGAAAAATTTTTAGGAACATTTACATGTGCTTGGAATTTCGGATCGTGACCCACTGACCGTTGAACTGAAAGTGGTCCGCCACGTTCGATCTGGGAATCCGGTCGAGTCGAAAACGTAATCCCTCATAGATCTATGTGTGGTGAGCTTAAGTCTGACGTTTGGCTCAAGGAGGGCCACCAGAACTTCTCTTTTGAGCTGGAAAAGTGACGAAATACCTATATTAGCAGTAACCCTTGAACAGGAGTCTATTTCGGTGAGTTTTGAGACTATATAAGGACCTTAAACCCTCTCTCATGGCAGCCATACGAATTTGGGATTTGAGAGAGAGAAAAAGAGAGAAAGTGAGGGAGAAGTGGGAGAATCTCT